>QVOB01025316.1:0-18283 GCA_014839585.1 Pseudomyrmex concolor
TTATCATGTTTCAACACAGAACAAATAACACAGAAAAACACAGAACAAATAACGTAACGAACACGTAACGTGAGAATTATGTATATTAGAAAAGACGTGGAAAAAAGAACAGATACGAGAATAAATAATTATATGCGTTTACTCACAGAAACCTGTTGTTTAACGGAAGTATTTTGTCTCTTGACAAATCACTCGACATAAAATGCTATCTCTTTTATAAAGCTTCATTTTATCATATTGTTTTATCACGACTGATAAATCATAATAGAATGTTGACATTAAATGCGCGATTTTGCTGCAAATACACTGCAATGCGTCAGGTACATCAATACAATAGGCACGCAACAGTACGCAGAATTACGCGTCACTTCACTAATGTCAAACAACAGTTGACGTTGACGATAGACAGAATCCAAGTTGCTCAAGCTGAAGCGTTCGAGGCTATCATTCTATTTTTATTGTTTATTACATGTAGACAAAGATAGAATAATTCCTCGAAGCATTCGCAACGCAATTTAGATCCCGTTCAATATGAACGAATTTTACATGTTTGCCCAAACGACGCAATGCGCAGTGCGCACGGTCTGTGAACTACGTAGTGAACTACATGCGGAACACAACTCAGTAGATAAATGCTACGTTAAAGTAAAGTCCAAGTTGTGTTCAATGTGTTTATAGTGAATACAGTGTGTGTGTGTGTGTGTGTGTGTGTGTGAGTGTGTAATTTATTATAACTAAATTCTTTATACATCCTATACAGTATACGATATCCCAAGAATATTTAATGAATGCTGCAATATTCGGAAAATATTTAAGTGGATATCCTTGAACATCTCTCTGTGCTGTTGAGAATTTTGTACATGTATAATCCATATACAATATGAAAAAAAATCGTGTAAATCACGAAATTAAAAACAAACGTATACTATTCTGCGAACTGGCATTAAGATGCGTACAAATGTTAAGAAAAACATTTGATTTTGTTTTGTTTCTATTGTTTTTTCTTTCGCTTGTATCTCTACGGAGTTTTGAATACCACGCGCGTGCGCGTTGATTCGATATTTCGAGATATATCGCGCTCGTGCACATTCGTTACGGCAAACAGTCATAACAGACGCGAAACGCTGAGCGAAGCCACGTCAATTATTGTCTCGTTACTCGTATTGTCTCGCGATTATCATTGTCTTGTGCGCGAATATCAGTCGTATGTACGTGCGTGCGTATGTGTGTGTGTGTGTGCCGGCATATCAAAGTAAGTGACGCTTATAATCAGCGAATTTTATGACGAAATCGTATCGCGATGATTTGGGCTTCCGCGAAACGCGCGAAGAACAGTGTCGTGTACAATTTATGTTTGAAAAAACAGAAAAGTAACAAAAGTAATGTAAAACCGGACTTGTGCAATATGTGACATAGTATGTGAGTGAAAAAAAGCCACGATTGCAACAGGCAGTGTCCGAACTTCTGACAACAGATGCGACAACAGATGTCTACAGATCGTGATGAGGCATAATTAGGTAAGTAAATTTTTTGGTGGTTAATCAAATTTGATGCCGAATAGAAAATAATATTGAATTATTACACGTTGTGCTCGTGTGCTTTTACACGAATGTATATATATATATATATATAGCGCGCCGCGCGCATTGATTCGATATTTCGAGAATCGCAATATCGCGCGCTTCGATACATTCGTTTTTTTGGCGGGCAGTCATGATTGATGTTGATGTAGAATCGCGTTCAAATTGTCTCACGTTTCTCGCGATTATTGTCGTCTTGTGTGCAAAATATCCACTCTGTTGCATTTATATTTAAATTAATTTATTAAGATCATATATACATTCTAAAATATTTACATTCTCAGTAGTATATCCAGATATCTTAATAGTCACGTAAAGAATTCATGTGAGATCTTTTGAGACTTCTTCAACAAATTATACATATATATATAATATTAAATGTGTACTTTACAAAATAACAAATTCAGTTATGATACAGCATTAGGAAAAATGCGTAGGTATGATTAAGTTATTCAAGGTCTTTGTTTTTAATAAAGTCTGGAATTTGTTTGCCTCTCTCCTCCCAAAGACATAAGCACAGACTTGAACTTATTGCTTTGTAACAAGTTATATGATCCGTATGTACAAAACCTGTGCGATAAAATTGGAATGTAGAAAGCTCGGAAAAACGAATGGGATCTGTAAAATAATAATATATTAGACACAAAAGTGATTCTCCCTCGGCCATACACTGGTGTTACGCGAATAAAACTTTTGAACTTACTTTGACACATCGAGAAATTTGAAAGACTTTATAACGGTAAACCGATCGCTTAAACGAGAGTAATTCGGTTCTAAAGCTGTCTCAGTTCCTATATCCAGATCTAACAGAAAATGACATTTTTCCAAATCAAACTGAAATTCAAAAACAGAAAAAATCAGCAAGTGTTGAGTATTTATCACATTTTATAACAGTAATTATATTTTACGTCACTTATAAAAGAAGTTACTTACGTAACGTGATGGTTCCTCCCGATTCATATCGTTAAAATACGACTGGATTACACTGGTTGCGTTTTCATGCTCTAAGAAAGATTGAGGCAATTGTCCTTTGAACTCGGAACTTAAGTATCGTAGTTTCCAACTAAACATATTGCAAGATATTGTATTATAATTAACAAAATTAGCAAAAAACTATATAACTATTGTTTGATTCATGCGGGTTTTTATACTCACGTGTTAGTCGGAAGGAAAAAGCTACTGGGAAAACGATGCCACTCTTTTCCAACGCAGAAGTTTATATCAATGTTGTTAGATGCTTCGTTTTCTATTTTAAGCTTGTTAACTTCAATCATAACTTCCATAGGAGCGTAATAACCTAAGCAAGAAAAATTTATTGGTAATTCAATAATCCAAATAAACTAAAATTTGTGTGTCTCATGCAATACATAAAATGTGCACCTTTGTATAACGCCAACGATCTTGACAATCCCAAAAGGCCGCATACTATTATCGCCAAACCGGTAATGTGCGCAGTGTATTGCAAGTAATGACAACCGATATGACAACAAGGATTGATCTTCGTTCTAACGTAAAAATACAACTTCTGCACGATATCCACCGCTATAGCGCCTGCCAAACAAATCATCGGATACACTGGAAACAAGAACCGTTCCTCCTGAAATAACATATTTCAGCATGCTTTTTTTTTCTCAAATTTGTGAATGCAATAATTAAATATACGCATTCTTTTCTCACTATTACTAATAATATTGTTTACGCACTTTATGCGGTTGAAGAAAAAACACGAGTAACCATAAATACAATGGTGCCAACGAGTACCAGTACGAAAGAAACGAACGGTCTCTCACCGGTGCCGATTTACGCGTTGGCACAATCAACCACACTAGAAGCTGTAATATTAATTAATATTAATGTGTTTTGCTAGTGAGCACACGCAACTTTTTAAATATCTTGTATACTAAAAAGCGATGTTCCAAACTAGCGTAAGTTTTCTTACCAAACCCAAAGGTGCGAGTAACGCGCCGATAAAGACAAAGTTGAAATTCAGGAAGCCGTTAATGATATAGTAACTGAACGGTTCGGTGCCGTAAAGATTAGGTCCGTGGCTAGTGAAAACATTGTACAATATGATGTTTAACGGCGCGATGACGAGTTTGCCAAAGTATATAGAATCTACCCATACCATTGGTATCCCAATTACAATAGCGGATATAACAACCCACTTTATGAAGGTGCTCCACTCTTGCTTATGTATTAACATCTCAACAGCAATGGGTAATCTACAAAGTAAATTCTAGTTTGTTGCGAAATTTGTGTGTACAATGTATTTAGTATATTAAATACCCGAGTAAGGCAGCAAAAGGCCATCCCAACAACGAAGAAATAGCAGTAGTAAAAATAGCTAACTCGTAACGACGAGCATACCAAGACGCTATAGCAATAGTACTTATGTTCCTGTAACAAACATTGCTTTAGTATATACAAAAGTAAAACATTGAGATAAAAATTCTATTTCTTTTCCTGCAAGTCCACATACATTGAAAAGGATGAGGGTAAAAATGCAGCACTGGAGATATACATTCCAGAACTGAGAACAAGAAATGCCAAAGTAAGTCTACCTATGTGAATTCCGAATTCAAGACAAACGTATCTGAAAAACAAAACGGTTCATGAACAGAATATGTGTTTTAAATAGTTTTACTAAAAAAAAAAAAAAGAAAACATACTTGTAAAAGTATACTTGAGACAATGCAGCACCCATTGATAGGAAGAAGCGTATAAAGTAGAAATTTAGCATGGGATTTAAATCAAACAAGTAGCAACAAAATTTCATAGGTACTATGTGAATCAACAAAAACATATACGAGCGTAATGCATATTCAGGACTGTACTCCCATGTCTGCTGGCCTGTCCCGTAGAGCAAATAATGACTCTAAAACAAAAAATTCAATATTTTTTTGAAAATCCAGCAAACAGATTTTGTGTTGCATTTACATCAATATTCTTTAGTTCTTTTTGAAATGGGACAAGATACTCTATTTTGATTAAGAAGAATCAACTTTAAATACAGAACAATTTAACTCACAGGCTCCCAATAATTGTATGTTTCATCACAATCTGTTATGTGACACCACATTGCAGAACACAATCTTGCAAACAGCAGCAGTTTGTAAGCTGTGCTGTGGTCCAGATAAATGCATTCAACATGACTAGAATCTTCTGGCCTGAAACATACATCCTTAACTTTTTGCTTCATACCGCCTTGTTCTACACCTAAAATTAAATATGTCAAAGGATAAAGTAAAAGTATAAAATAATAATGTTTTTAATATAAAATAAAATTTGGAGCAAAGAGTTTTTTAATATAAAAATATCACACAGAAAATGTTTTTTATTTAAAAAGATAAAAAACATTTTTACAAGTTTGTTCCATATTTTGATGTTACTGACAGAAGAGGTTAGATTGCAGACGGTTAAATTTACGTGATAAGCCGTATGTCAGGAACGTTTATAAAATCGTCAAAGGAACGTAAATGGAAGAAAAAGAAAAAAATGAAATGTAACAAAAAAATCGATAACAAGAATTTTGCATACTTTGAGAATCGTCTTCTATTGATCTTTCTCAATTCTTTCTTTGATAAAACAAGTTGACGTTGACGTTGATTAGGCGCCATGGTCTTCTACTCTTCTCCGCTCTCCTCTCGTCGATCTTGAATATTCAAATGTAAAAATAGATACGTACACAGAAATGCGCATGATGTACTTTTTTGCAAAAATACGGACAGATAAATTCTAATTTGCGACAACAATGCGTATACTTCAAGAAAAAATATTGAAATCTTTGAACAAATATATTTTGATAGAAAACAACGCGCGAATTAAAGTTCCAATTTAAATTCCGCGAAGCAATCCTTTCTTGAAGGAACACAAAACGAGCTACATAACATGCAATTAAAAATCTTTTGGCACACTATTTTCCTATAAGATGATGAAACAAGCATTTGACAGAAACTCTCACAACGATTAAAAAAAAATAAATTTTACATTTTTTACTGAACGCAGAGACTATCGAAAACTCTCCTCAAACGGATGTTAGGTCGATATGGTCATGTAGTCATGTTCACGTCCAAAAATGGAGATCGAGCCAAAATTTACGTTTGTATCATTGAACGAGAAATTTTACGAAGGAATTAACGACAAAAATACGCAAGAGTATTTTTGCAAATGGTACATGCGTTTCTATAACGTTAAGTTTAATAATAATACAGAGTGATTGATTTTATAAATTATTGTAAGCTTTATGTCCTTTAACAATAACTACCAACGATTGTTACACGTAGGGGCTTAAAAGAAAACTTCGTCATTCAGAATTTTTCATTCAACGAAACATTTTCACAGTATCACAAATATCAGCTGGTTGATGTAAGTTCAAGATCATTTTCCTATAATATTAAGTAAATCTGCTACAAAAATATATACATTATATATTACATTATTACTTTGATTAATTTTATAGACATTTTTTAAAGATGATTCTGTTGCAAAAGCATTGTTGTCTAAACAGGGTGACAATTGGGTAAAACAAGGTCTTTTTAAACTTCAAATTTATGATTTTTTTATTGCAAATTTGATTTTAGAGTATTTCAGTAAATTTAAACTAATGAAAACTCACTTTTGTGATCATCAGGCATACGAGCATCAAGTGTAGAGGTGAAGCAAGTGCCTTGTTCTGTTTTGAGTATGTCGTTCTTTAACAGACTAAAGGATCCAGATAATAGGATAACATATAGTTCAGGAACAATCTGCAAGAGATATGACACGCAAATAGAAGATTTTCTGGTGTCTGACAATTTGCGTGGCGTAAGATATTTTCATAGAGATTTTTCTTGCACAGTAAACAAATCTTAGAAAGATCGCGTGTACGAAATATTTCTTTGTTAGATGCTTTTGGACGAGGAGTCAGAAGAATATAATGTGTATTCGAAAAATGAAAGAAGTGAGTTCATATTTCGTATATTTCAAATGCTTGTTCTTGGTGGAATATTGTGTCAATTCGAAGACGTGATACAGCCATATCTAGATGTTACAAAAAAGATCTATAAGGATCTCGTAAAGTAATGTATATTCTTCTTTATTAAAAAATACAATTTATTTAAAATGTCAGTAGATTTAAACGATTTCTGTTTTTATTTAGAGTACAGAAGCAAACTACCTTGAATGATTTGTTTGTGAGTACTTTAGTGTTAGAAGTGATCGCTAAGGACAGTTCGGGCCAAGATTATTTTCCATTTAATTCCAGCAACAGACAGAATATGGCGTTTTTATTGATAGATGCCAATTCTCATGAAATCACAACTTTTGTACATCAGTACGGTGGATACTGTCTCACAGATTGAGTTTGTTCTTTCTGTGCATTGTTTTTTTATACACAAGAATTCATACAAGGAATAATAATATACATCAATATTCTTTGAATTTCAAAAAAGATTTATTCAATTGTGTATATAAATCGAGTGATTAATGACATACAATTACGCATAAAGTTGCAATTTTTATAATTTATTTAAATAATTTATATAATTTAAATAATTTATATAATTAATTTAAATATGAGATCTTATGTTGAAAAAAAATTTAATTTTTATTATGAACAATCCTGCCGCTATTATCGTATCTTGTAAAATTCACGTCATTAAGTCATTCTATTCATAAATATTTCTGAAAAACATATGTATTTATTCCAAACATTAATACTTGTAATTAGTATTTTATTAGCGAAATAAAAGCTACGTAGTGCAAATTTATCTTTTGTCTTCAGATATTACTGACACGATCAGTCAATTGCTTTAATCTTGCTTGTTGAATAAAAATTTCATCATACCATTTACAGAAATTATATATAATATATAAATATACTTTATTTACATTTGTATATTTCACATATATGTATATATGTATGTTCGTCCTTGCTTTTCATCGAAAGTTAAATAGATAACGCTCATTGCGATCGGCAAGTGGAACTTGCCGAAAGTAATGTTTAAAAGTTATCGCTATTTGTTCGTCATTTCATGTTTATAAAATATTTAGTTTTTACTTATTTACTTATGCATGCGAAAAGATATAATTTTTTTTAAACAATCTGATAAAATTTAGCCCGTTACAGTTATGACTTAAATATAAGACTAGTAGACAATGGTATTTTTATGATACAGATATTATACATAAGAGAGTATAATATCTATTTATATTACATATTAGATGAACATATTTTTTCCGCTTACGTTTTTCTTCTCTTCCTAAGTGTAAATGTACAAATAGTATCTTTATCTTTTTTTTATATATTGTTCTTAACTGTTTTCAGGCTTTACAATTTCCACGCGTTATTTGTCAATCAGAAAAAAACAAAAGTAATAAATAAGTAATTATAAAATTAGCAAAAATTCCTAAGTTTGAGTCACTATAATATAAATTTGATATATGTGTTGGCACAATATTATTTCCTAACAAAAGTTGTAAATGTCAGATCTTGAACAAATTTATAATTGTTTCTTATAGATTATTATTACAAATAATAATCTCAGGTAAAAACACCGTGCATTAAAAAATAAAAAATAAGGATATACATGTGTGTGTGTAAAGTATATATGTGTGTGCATTTGTATGAGTCATTTAAAATATATCATACAAATTAAAATATAATTACTTATAACCAAAAGTTATAAGTAAGGGAATTTTTCTCGAAGTGATATGTGTTTGATATAAAATTGATTATAATAATAAAATATATTATAATATAATACCATAATATCATACTGCAGTATAATCATGTTCATTGTTAGACAATAAACTCAGTCTAAACGTAACAGTCAATATACTTGACTTTGTCTGGCAAAAGAATCGATCACAGTACTTTCATTTTTAAATGATTCTTGCCAATTAAAAAAATGTATTTATACGCGGCCTTAAATTATATATAGTGTTTTCGTGCGGTACGAGTTGAATCGCTTTCCGGAACGATTAATTAATAATGACGTCACTTTGATTAATCAAGCAATGTGATTAGTCGATTTTCAAATTAACATCATTAATCATCCCGAGAGCGATTCGATATATTTACCGGTCGAAAACGCTAATAAGTACACTCTTTATTATTCTGAATTCAGACATGATTAATGATAAAGGAACGATAAAAAATTTGATTAAAAATACCTATAACCAATTGGCTTACTTTAACATAAAATTAAATAACATCCGTCACGTGACAGTCCGACAGTGCTTTGATTGCGGCTTTTGATGCATGATATATGATTTCAGATCTGTATGCGTTCAGACTTATGCTATATAAATATTACCTATCCTTTACAGTAACAGTATTTGCGCAAATGAAACAGCGAATTTTCCACGCATCTCGCCTGAGATCCGTACATGTTGATCCTGCTAACATCGGAGATCTGCGCGACAAAATAAAACAGTTGCAAAGCGCGTGAAATATTTATACACTTTTCTTGACCGAGACAATCTTGAGCTTACCTTGATGTGAAAAGTATTTTTCGTTAGATCGTGAACAATGCTAGCTTCGAACAGCGCATCACCCGGCACCGTTCTCACTTTCAACTGATAAATCTCCGTCGTTACTTTGGTTTTCGCGCTAAAATCGCCTATAAATCCATCTTGATCACCGGATTTTCGAAAATCCAACAGACCTGATATATTACAAAAGACGTTAGTGTTTTTTTTCTATCCGCTAATATACATATATAGTTTATTTTTCTTACACACCTTTGGTGGGTAAGAGCTTAGCAGCCCAAAGTATTTCGTCTAGGTGCAATATCTCGCACATGTCATGATGATCCACGGTGTAACCGTTGAGAAACTGGACGAAGTAGTTAGCAGCAGCGACAACGTTTATATCATCAATCGACATTTCCTTCCATCTGAGGCAAGCACACCAATGAGGCTCTATGAACGCGTCCGCACATGTTCTGTCTAGAGGCACCTGAAAATATATCATAAATTAAGTTTTTTAATTTAATTTTTTTTTTAAATATAGAGTATCAGATATCATTTTTTTCTCATTTTACTAATATTTACAAATGTCAATGTTGATTTACAATATTCATGAAATACTTGCACGAAGCGCGAGTTATCGTTATCATTAAGAGTTATCTGATAAGCAAGCATATGTATGTACATACATATATAAATTATATCTACAAGAAAAGAGGTGAGTGCTGCATGAGTTCTCTACTTGTATTCTAGTTTTTTGCACCACATACATTTTTCATCGAAAATGGTAAATATGTTTAATACATAGAATTTACAACATACTGAAAATGCTGGATATCTCTTTTGTATTTAAAAAAATATATAAATATATATTTACAGTTGATATCAACATTTTTCTATCATATGATACGACTAGCTTTAATTTCATGTTTATAATATAAGCATTTATAAATAACACATGTTGTTATATCGTTGTATTGACTTACTCTGTCAAATAAGCTGATAGCTCTTTGATGACGATCATCTTCTTGCGGCGTATTGAAATTAAGTATCCTCTCCAATGTCTTATGTATATCAAATGGTGTTGTTAAGTATTGTGTGTTATATACAAAGTTAGCGTATGCTTGTGGATAAGTTTGCTTGAACCAAGGTGGAAAAGAGAAAGAGAAAAACGGCAATCTCTCCTCTTGCTTACCTTGCAAAGTATTACGTATGTCCGCGAATCTGTAAAACGAGAAGAATGCCATTGTTCTTGTGAACGATAAATTAGCAAAAGACAACTTCAAACACATCAACAGCCTTCACACAGACCTGTGTCCGTGATCGCTCATCAGAATCAAAATAGTGTTGTTTAAATGCCCGAGATTATAAAGATCTTTCACCCAAGAATACAAATCATCATCCACCACTCCGATATCATTGTAGGAGTCGTGAGAAAGTTCTCCGTGAAATCCGAATACGAATTTTGGTTGCTCTTTATACGTATTGAATATCGTTTTTATATAATTCATCATCACCTATGTATGTGTAAAATTTGGTAAGTGAATTAGAATGTGATTTAACAAAACTTTTCGAATGTTATTTTGACGATCAATAGGAGTTACACTTCTTAACTTTATCTCATTAAAGAATTAATTTTGTATATCAATTAATTGACAAAATTTAATTGTTCATACCATGTGACGTGAAGTCCCGGCTACGCAGAATTTGTTGTACGATTTAAAGTACGGAGATGCGGCTAGATAATAAGTACGCATGTAATGATGAGTCGGTTGTTCGTCGAATCCCTTCAAACGATACGTAAAGGTCCCAATATGCGGCACATCTTCCATGAAACCTGTTATGTAGTTGTGCTCTTTATATTTGTTCCATATCATAGGATACACATTAACGTAATTTGCTTTGTGGCCCATTCGTTTCCGTGTCTCGGGCAATTCGAGCTCGATCTTGCCGGTTAGAATCGGGATGAGCGCTTGCGGAGTGCCATCCCCGACAATATTGTAGCCCGCTAGCACCTGAGTGTTCAGTTGCTGTGTTATGAAGTTGTACGTTTTTGGCAGTTTGCGAATGAATGTGTTTCGCGATAACGAATCAAAGCCAAACATAAGCACGTTCACTTTTAGGCCAGTATCCGGCACATTGTCCCACTTGTGCTGTTGCTTGATCTGCGGATCGTATTTTACTCCGGCGAGTACGCTTTGCCACCTGTAATTATATTCATCAGCAAGATAACAACGTAACTGTTTTGAAAAGATATGAAGAAATACACTGACACATATCCGTATTTTGATTTACATCTGACGTTCGCGAAATCGCTGTCTCTCAGAGTGTAAAAATCGTCCGCTTCTATGCTGTTTAACAACTTTGTGTTGTAATCATCTGTTCTGATGATCTCTGAAAAAGTTACAGTAGACAATAACTAATATATAGTAGTATAGTAAGCAATACAAATATATATAGAACATTTAACTAACCACTGAAAGTACAAAGTATTTTTCCATGCTTGTCTTTTGCTTTTTTAGAAATTACAAGATTCGAGCCTTCCACTGTAACCCAATCTTCAGATCCACATGATAAAGGTGACACATCATGTATAAACTTCATTATTTCTGGACTAGAGATGTTCAGTTGAGGTAACTTACATGCAACAGCTCCTTCTCTACACAAATAATTATCAAATGATAAAAAATGCGTAAATTGTTAAAAAGAAAAAAAAACAAAAAACAAATTATTATATACTTACCTCACATAAGACTGTTCTGACTCTTTGATTAGTTGTGATATATGCATTCTGAAATTGATGAAACATAAAAATTACAAAAGATTAAAAATATATTTATTTTACATTAAAATATATATATATAATTACATTAAAATATGATCGTATAAATGATACTTACAATTTGTCTAGATTTGATAAATCAGATTCATTAAATCCTAATTCTGTCCTTATTACCTGTACAACACAAAATAATAGTGCCACACATAGAGCTGCTATTATGCAGCGTCGAAAATGGCAGACTGTTACTCTCATGTTTATTCAACTGATTTCTGTGAAGTATATAAAAGTATATTATAAGTTAGGATTTAGAGTTATATTTAATTTGTTATATATAAAACATGATTTATTCTATTAATCTCATATTTTCCAGAATATAGTTTCCAGAAAGTAATTCCACAAATGCAAAGATCAGAATTATAGATCAATAATAGATAATAGTTAACTTAGTTTTAATTATTTAAAAACACTCTCTTACGTGTAAAGATTTATGCTGTCTTAACATAGGAGAATTCCAATTCAAACTGGCATACACCATTATATTTAATATATATTTGGCCGTTGCCAGATGAAAGTCAGCTTTGTCTTATCATAATGTAGTTGATAGGTATAATGTATTCCAGTGTATATGAATCACAGATATAAATAATGCAATTATTTTATTCTGGTAACTATCAAGCCTTTTGATTTTAATACTGTCACTTCTGTCTTGTTCAATCTTGAAAAACAATCTTGACATTATTGATTTGCAGATTTTATTAAAATATAGAAAAAAGCTTTTTATGCCCTTCTCTTATTTTAATTCAATATCACCTTTTATTTGACATCTTATATGTATGTTTATTTAAATCACTTGTCTCTACAGTACTTGTATTAATATTAGTTCATTTTATCAACTCAAATAAGTGATCATATGTAATCAATGCTTTGCAACATGTCATAATCATATGCTCATAATCATTCGAATATTTTAATATCTACAGAGAAAAGTTATGTGACGTCGCAAAATTAAAACAAGCCATTTAATGCATCGATATAGTGGCAAATCTTACCTTCACTTCGCGTCCGATGACAAACGATTTCAGTGAATATACGTAAAGCACAAAAATCGGCAACATTCGATTCATAACACACAGACAACATTCATAAAGATCATCAGAGAGATCACATGGTACGATATCAGACGACTATTGAGAGAGAACGAGACAAACAACACAGACACAGTGAGACGCCGAGATGTCGAGTTTTCATTCGACATGCATCGTGAAAGAAAAGCAAGTGAAAGCGGAAAACCGCGGGAAATGTGCACTTCTCCTCCGTCAAGAGAGAAATGAGATTCTCTAGAAAAGACTGCGGCACGTCACAACAATCGGCGTCTTGGCGACACCGTCAACGTATTCCGGCGCATTCAGGTCAATTCTCGCAGCAGGCAACCGCTCACCATCGTCTTCATTGGGAGCATACACTCAAGTCACCGTGATTGTGTCGTATCGTGACGTCGTGTTCAGGTGACACACACGAGACCGGCGTGCAGCAAAGCAAATGCTCACAGTGTACTTCGTGATATCGATTTTTTTGTTCTACACTAAGCCGTACAATTATACATATGTTAAAAACTCCTCGATATCTTGTGACCTCTTTTGATTTCATGACGTCAGAAACGATGAAAATCAAGGAAAATTGCCAAAGTTTCACTTGCACTTTATTTAAAAATAAACACATTTAAAAATAAACATTCTGTGCAAACGCACGTATAATTCATACAGCATACTCGTCAAATATACCGTACACAAATATGCAAATTTTTTTTTTAGCAGTGTAAATATACTATAGAACTATATATAGAAATTATAGAAAATAAAGCCTCAGAATTCTCAATTATATGTGAGTTTTCACATATAATATGATACGCCAGCTTTATACACACTAATAAATATACTGATAAGTATACTATGATGAATATACTGTAATTGGAAAAGTTGTCTCTTAGCCAAACAAACTTCTTGTAAAAATATCGACCGCGAAATTAATCTTTCTCTCGATTGATTAATTTATGGAATATTCTTCGGCAGGAATTTACGAGCACGCAAACCGCAAATAGTGCTGAAGTCTATTAAAGAAACCGACTATGACTTTTGTAAATCAATGTGACACAATCTTATACTTACATAAGTATATATAACGCGACTGCTATTATGTTACCAACTTCGATGTACTGATGTTAAAAAAACATCAAAAATGTAAAGTAAAAGTGCAAAGCACATCTTTTGCTTTTTAAACTTTACTATAAAATAAAAATAAAAATGTGTTGACGTCAAAATGTGTTCTTAGTATAAAAAAGTAGTTATTTTTTAAATAGAAAGTATAATAAGGTGTAACAGAAAAAATCAAAATATCTCATTGAAATAAAAAAAACATCTAACAAGATAAATTCATTCTCAGGGTATTAAAAGAGTATTAAAAGAAAAAAGAAATGAGAAAACTCATTTTATTAATAAAATTCAAACTGGAAAGTTCGAACTGAAAAAATACAGCACAATTTATTTTTATACTTTTTTACAGTCAAGTCAATAAAAATATATGAAAATAACGTAAATAAACACTTTACATTTAAAACTATAGTTTTATTTCTGTGAAAAATATTGCGTACAAAAGAAATTCTTTATAATTTTTAAAATATAAATTATATATCTCTTCTTATATTCTCTCTGTTTAATATAAAGTGTCTATTTACTTTCATTATTTTAGTATAAATAAAAAATCGTTATAGATAGTTTTTTTTAATTGACAGCAACGAAGTTCGAGAACCGCACCGGTTTTTCTTTGTACAAAATGTTAGTCGTCTCTCTGCAATTGCATGCCACCTCTCCATGGAAATATGCTCTGGTAGCAAAAAAGTGATTTTGATTGATTGTTTGTGAATAAATTAAATAAATTAATTGAATGAAACTAAGAGAAAGAAAGAGAGGGAAAGTTATAGTTAATAGTTTATACAGTAGTGCCTCACAGTTTTTTCGCACTTCGGTTCCGCGCGCGGCAAAACGTTGAGGCAGGTACTATTCCGAGAAATGCTGTCATTACTGATCACGCATTATAGATAACGCGGCCGCTCGCTTTGTGAGTTCTAAGAATTGAGGGGAGTGACTCCCGACTCGCTGCTTCGAGGCACTTCTAGGAATTGGTGGGAATAACTCGCGGCAAATACGCGAGGCACTACTGTAAATATAGCTCTTTCATTCTCAAGCGCGTGGGACATAGGCAACTCACTGTACTTTTGTAGTAAGCAATAAGCTGTCTAATTGTCCTGTATACGTGATATAAAAACTGAACTATATTCATTACCTTATATGAAGAACTAGATTCACTGTCATCACTGATGATTTGCGGAAGTTCCTCGTTTCTTCGAAGAATTTGCATCGGTCTGTAAGAGTTGACCATCAGGAATAAATAATCGGGTATCAAGCAAGCAACGACGACGACTAGAGTAAGTAGCCAGAACGAAGGCGACATCATCAATCTTTCAAATACTCCAAACATATCGCCGTCATATCTTCTGAAAAAGATGATCGATTACAGATGGAAAATAAAAATAAAAAAAAGAAAACAATTTTTTGTATATTCTGTTTGGTTTTACGACAATCTTTTCACATTTAGTATCGTAAAAGCTATACTTACATATATACGAATGAATAAGCAATAGCTACTAGGAAAAATACTAATTCCGATAGCACTACGCTCGCAACAAGCGGAATAGTCCAATATAAACTACGCAGTAATATCTGAAATAATATACATTATTGTCATCGTGCTTTTTTGATGTAAAAGTTTCTTTACAAGTTATACGAAACTTTGGTATCGATATATACACGCACCTGAATATTTGCCAGTAAAGTAACTATGTGACAGATACAAGTGCTAAATGCCCATTGTCCAACTGGTGTGTTGTCGTACAAATACGTCGGATTAAGACTCGACATGGCAAATACCATAAAATATGTTACAAACGTATGCCATAATCCTAAAAATAATTCAGATAAGATCGAGATGTCCAATCATTTTATTTTGTATTATCGCTAGTTGTTTGTATTATCGCGTGAAAAAACGTCTCGATTGTTTACCTAATAGCAACCATATTATGAACTGCTTCCTTGACAATAAATAATTATTTACGTTTAGTTTGTACAAGTACGGATAACGCATAAGCTTGCGCGCACTGTAATTCTGCTCCAACAGACCGTAGAACATTATTGGAAGCGATGTGAACACCAAATTGAAACACATTAGAAATATACCGTCGTAAAGTTCCTATAAAAATACATAAGAATACATAAGAATACATGACAATAATTTTTTAACTGACATTAATAATTTAATTTTAATTCACTTTTAAAAATTGTGTTATAATAAAATTTTTTCAAATTAGCCAAATATTTTTAAAAATTAATTTTTATTAACACACACTATTCTTCAAATTTAATAGTATATTTTTGATGTTTATTTTGTAATTCATTTTATATTGCATTCAATTATTTTCACCTGTGTGGAGAAACCATTGTGTAAGCCGTATAATATCTGCGGCGTTATGAACACGACGTTTTTGTAGAAGAAATATTGCATTAGAGTACTGATACGCAGATAATACCAGTGGCCGTGCACCAGCAGCGCTTTCTTCAGATACATAAATTTTGTAAAGGCGAAGTCAGAGGCTCTCGACGCCTGGCGACCCTCTTTTCCCAATATTCCGATACCTACGTGCGCCTCTTGTATCATCGAGACATCGTTACCACCGTCGCCAATGGCTGCTGTACGCGGACGACTCCGAGATGCTTTTATCAAACGTACAATCTGTACAGATAAATGCAATTGTTACGTAATTTTTCGAAATTAATTCTGATTGATCTGATCTTATTAAAAAAAAAAAAATTGCATAATTCTAACATTTCTCTTTTGCAAAGGTGTCAGTCTGCAACAAACGACCGCTTCGCAAGCCATTCCGACGGATTTGAATAAGTTCCGGCACTTATCGTTTATCACCGCGTGCAAGCTCGTACCATCTATTATCAGTCCGTATTGCTTGTAAGGTTCCAGTTTCACCTTTCGTCTGCAAAACGGAACTAATATAGTATAATTTAAAAGTGTGACTTTCCTTTTCATAAGTTTCACTCACTCGAAAGACATAAGTGTGGCGTAGCAACATTGCACCGAAGTTTCGTTCATCAGTCTCAAAACTTCGGTACCCGGTTTGAAGTGGCCGCAGTGAAACGCAATGTTCTCCGCGGTCTCCGCTTTGTCCCCAGTAAGCATCCATATCTAAATTTATATAAAGTTGCGTGTATATCTTGATCGATTGCATATGATTTTTTTTTTTTTGATAATTCAACGGAGCAATGATATGACAAAAACTAACTTTGATACCGGCGACTCGCAAGCATTCCAATGTTTCCTGTACGTTGTCCTGCAGACGATCTTCCACCGCGGTTACTCCGAGCAAGGTGAGTCCGCTTTCCATGAGATTGTAAGCGCGCATCACGTGCTGAGCTCTCTCGCTGCTGATTATCTGCCTGGCCTGCTCGATGTTTTGCAACAATTCTTCATACTCGGACTGGTTCATCTTTTTGTACGCTACCACGAGAGTTCGCAGACCTCTCTAAAAAAAAAAAAAAAAAAAAAAAAAAAAAAAGAAAGAATCAATTTTATGCTAAATGTAATTATTCATAAGATAACAAACCATAGAGAAGTCGGCAACGTGAGCTTTAGCTTCTTGAACCTTTCCCTCAACGATCAGCGGAATAACAGACGAATCTGCGCCTTTGCAATACAGCCAGATGTCACCCTCTGAGTCTTTTACTATTACCGACATTCTCTTCCGATCTGTGTTTCAAAACGCATAATATTTAGCAATATTTATCAACAATTTAATCAATATTTTTCACTTAGTTTAGTCTTTTGTTATTTCGCATACCAGAACTGAACTCTAATATATCCAACTTCTTGAAAGTCAGCCGGCTTTTGTTAATTTGAATTTGCATTTCTTCGTTAGAATTCTTTTGGAAAACAACACCGCATCTCGCGCTCGCCTCTACCAACGCCTTCTCATCTGCCGATGCTGCCTGCCATATGTTATATTTACATTTTCTCATATGACTTCTCGTTGTAGACAAGTGTCATTAACGTGCGATGAAAAAAAAAAAAAAAACAAAAAATACTTTACCGCAAATTCGATATTTGCACATGAGATACTATTTTTACCTGATATTCCGGTAAATCCGGATGCATCATCAGCGAACTGTTGACTCTTGTGATCTTCTTCAATCTGAAGCTCTCGCGAAACGACGTGCGCAAGGCTACGATTTCAGGACGATGGCTCGGCGGCGCTATTTGGACTACATGGCACAACGAGATGCTTATCAAGAAATGCCAAATCTCCTTCTACGTAAATGGCAATAACAAAAAAATTATGTTTTGGCAATAATTA
>QVOB01025317.1:0-29615 GCA_014839585.1 Pseudomyrmex concolor
GTACTATTGCAACAAAACTTTATTTTTAGCAAGCGGAAAAGAGTGCATAAGAAATTAAATTATCTCTAATCGAGTAATGTAATTTATGTTTCAGTCGTCACGATAATTTTTTTCAGGCAATAATTTATTCTGCAAGCAAAATGTGTGTTTGCACGAGAAAGTCGACACGCTAAAGCATTGTAATCGACAAATGAATACTTCGCGACTACTCTACATTATTTCTTCGTGTCGACGTTTTACATTTTTATCGTGATTGTTTGTAATATTTGTTGTATTGTTCGATATTTAACACAAATATTATTGAAGATAAAAATTTCATCGTGATTAAGAAGTATAAGACAAATTCGAAACTTGTGCGGACGTTGCAGATTTTAGCAATAATTTTATTTATATTTCAATAGAATAATCTTAAGAGAGTTATGTATTTTAGTAATTAAATATATTCGGTTCTTAAATAAACATTTTAAGCTAATTGTTACATGCAGTTGCAGCCACGGTACACAGAGTGATTTGTGCAACTACAATAATAATAATTATAATAATAACAATAATGGCATGCGTATATAACATACATGACACACCGATAATTGACGGCAAACATGTGCGCATGCAATGAAACTCCGAGTTTACTTACGCATAACGATAAACAGTCGTGTGAATTGTCGTTCATTAAACTTTCACGAAACTCCGCGCTCGATATTAAGCGCAATTTAACGGTATAAGTGTGGCTGCAACCATAAGTGTATAAGCGATTGCAAAACTTTATTGCGCGCTTATTCACACACACATTTAACAATAAAATTTCTATATATAATACTTTATTAAAAACGCGTTTTTGTTACATAATCAACTGTATTGAATTTTCATGTGGAATTTTTATTCGTTGGTTCAAAACTTCGTCTGCTAATCGACACGCGGAACGACCACTCAGCGCAAAACGACGCGTCACGTTCATGATCCTGACGGGAAACGAGATAAAAATTGTCGCTTTACCAACGCTGAGCTTTAAGAATAACAGCGGGGTTTGAAAGACGTTTAACGCCGGTTGACTCCCATTAATCTTTCGGGTGCTGTTACCTGGTGCATAAAAATATGGCGACACGACGGCTGCATGAATAAAAATCCGCGCTTTATCCTTACGCTATTCTCTTCGGTTCCTTTTTTCTCGCTGCGTCGTCGCATTTTGCATAAACGGCGTCGCCTTGTATTCTGCTGTTTATAACTCAGTATTAAGCCCCGTTCTTTCAAGCGGTTCGGAACGGTCAAGCGACGCCATCGCGGCGGTTAAACTCGAGCATTCAGCGTCGACCAGCCGACTAATGCTTAGCCACGATAGCTTACCTAGCAAATATTCATCTCTCTACTATCCCTTTTATATTTTCAGCGTTCTCTTCAAAATGAGAACTAAAAGAGTTTTACGAATTCGACAGATAACGAACGCACGCAAAACAAGTATATCCGCGGAAAAAAAAATTTCAAAAATAAAAGCGCCAAGCGTACTTTCAGCTTTTTCAGACTTTAATGTAAAGTAAAAAGTAACAAAATTTATATTTACATAACAACAGTAGTATTATTTTTTAAATAGACGGTATAACACAAATAAAATAGAAAAAAGTAAAATCAAAATATTTTTCCCTAGTAATAAAAGAAATATGTCGATGCAATATAGTCGATATAAATGTCACAATAGAAGATAAAATTTAAAAATCAATTATAAACACCAAACATCAAGTTTTATATTGGAGATAAAGTTCACAGATGAGCGAAGTTTCCAGCGGCGCATTTGGCGTATTCTGTTGCCGCTGGAGATGTTCACTTAGTTTGTGTAAATGATGCACAGTAACGTCTTCCGTCATAAAATTCTGTAACTACGGACTAGATAAATCAGTAGATGGTAGTTTTTTCTGTTATAGGTATCCGTAAAACTGTATGCTTTTGGATTTGAGGTAGTTATAAAATATATACTTGACGCGAGACACTAAATGTCTAACGCGTCTCTTAATCTGCTGCTCAAAGCACAAGTTTTGTGTAACAATGTTCGTGTTGCGTTTGCGATGACGGATAATAATTTTTATCTCGGCAATTTGCGGAAAACCAATTATACTTCTTCACATTCACCTATATTTACCTTTTAAATAAAGTGTGAATTACGTGCCACGATTATTATACGATTACGCGACGAATAACGGGCTAAATGTCGAACGCTTTGACATTTCGAACTCGCAAAACTCGCGATTGCGCTATCGACCAAAAACAGTGACGTATTCAAAAGCGATGGTGGAAGAGTGATTTAGCTTAGTCGGTTGTGCTTTCCGGTAAAGCGGGCTTAACGCAACGACGGATCTCAATAAAATCGCGAGGCAGTAAATAACTTAACGGCGGTCCGGGACTGCTCTCGCGGGAGCGACGAGTCACACAACGGCAGTCCGCCAACTTCCGGGCAAGTTCGACGTGTCGCAGTAGTAACTGCGACAGCATAGCTCGGCAGTAGATATTACGAACCGCAAAACCGGATATAGGAACGACGAGCCGAGCCTCCCACTCGCGCCGCACATTCGCGGAGCCGGAGTGCAGCTAGTTCTCGATATTTCTCCGTCGTTTCGCGAAGCTGAGCGCTCCGACGTTTTTCACGGCGAAATTTATGGAAGATGGGAGACCGCGCCGTGTGGTTTACCCCACGGTTCACCTCCGTTTAACTTGGCCGGAAGTACAACAGCAAGACGTTATATCGCATATATTCGTGACACGCACAAACAGACCGCCAACGTGTTATTGCAAATTAATGGCCCGTCCCGGCCAACTTTACCGAAACCACGAATATTCATCAAACGTCTGACAAACGCTTTGGTGCGCGATCTTTTGATTTCTATTATAGTTTTATCTAAACAGCAATATAATTACATACATATGTGAAAATTTCTGATAATATAAAAAATGCTTTTATTATTTTATACTTAGTTTATATTATAAAATTAATATATGTGTTTGCGTATGTGAACAATCAAAAGTAAAATATCTTTTTTAGCTATATACAAAGTAAATTTTTCTGCCATTTATTAATTTTTATCACTAATATCTTAGTTTTAGCGCGAGTGCATCATGCTTAATTGAATCTGCAACTGAAGATTAAAATAAAAAATACGTGTACAGAGAAAATAAGTTAAAGAGTCTATGTATGAATGCTTCGGAAGAGCCGTGTTAAGTGCGATGAGCATAACGAGCGGAAAAGAGTCAAAGAAAAATAAAGCCGGAGAAAAATGTCGCGAAGCTCGTGAGTTTCTTGAACGACGCGGTAAAATAGCGTGGTATAGCGGGTGCACCGGTATAAGAAACTCCGTTGTACGTGTTAATGATTCTTTTTACGAGGACAAACGACCGCGGGCGATAAATGCCCGGAGAGTGGACGGAGCCCCCGGAGCGGCAGGTGGACGGAAATGAGGGATGTCCGTGAATAATGATCTCCCGGTCTCGGGGACCGTCAAGGCTGAGTACCATTGCGGAACATTCTTAATCCCTGTCATTAGTTCCCACGTATTTGGTGCGTGAATTAAGCACGAGAGAAAGAAAGCAAGAAAAAAATCAAATATGTTTTACAAATTGTTTTGTCGAAAACTGAGAATCATATAAAACAGCGATATATGTCAATTCCCTCTTTAGTTTTTCACGTATAAATAGATTACAGAAATACAGTGACACACTTATTATCGCAATTCATTCCCTGTTCTATTTCTTCGATTAAGGAAATTCAATTTAGCAAAAGAGCTTTTACTTTGGAATTTCTCAATCTTGAATTTTCTCTGATCCGTGAAAACCCGCGGTGCTTATGTTATTAAACGTAGTCTTAAGATGACGTGAAGGGATAATAAAATAAAGCTCACGACGAAATAAAGTTAACGATGTAGGATTTAACAAAATATAAAATAATCATTGCAAGTTTTAAATTTAAGATTCTAAAAACTGAAAAATTTATATATGGCTTATTCTGTTTTAATTTATAAATTAATATCTGTATAATAATGTGCACCCAAGAATTTAGAATTATATTGAATTACATTGTAGAATGTCGAGAGCAAATGGGGAAAAATACGCAAATTAAACTTTCACTTTACATTGCTCACATTTTGTTACACAAGAATCTCGAGATACTAAAAAATTGAAAATTTTACACGAATCGTCTGTGAATGATGCAGCAAATATTGTCTGTGTCCATCCAATAATTAAATATATAAAACTTTTAATTAATATTTTTCACAACTTTGCAGTGAGTGTGTATAAAATGTTTATCATGCCTTGTAATTTAAATGACACACGTTTTATGTTGGATAAATGTTTTTTAGAGGTTACATAAAATTCACTGACACGCATTTCATCAACGTCTTTAACCAACGTTACATTTCATCGACAGTGTATGTAATAAAATATAAATAATGTGCACTAGAAAATTATAATTTTCTTTTACATATAACACACAATATACATTTTACGCTTATTTTTTTCCTTAATTAATCTACAATCTCGTAATTTTATTACGAGATTGTAGATTAATTAAGGATCTATTTAGAAAGAGTTGGTGAAAATAGAATAGTTAACTGTGTAATTAAAAAAAGTTACATTTTTTTTAAATAAAAGCACGACGGCAATCAAAGTCGCTGTCGCAAAACGGCAACCAAAATCAATTTTACATTATCGGTGAAATGTTTACGTGGGTGAAATGCATTGTGTCGGTTAAAAGACGATGTCGCGGTGAAATAGTGTCGATGAAATCACTGTCGGTAAAATGCGTGTCAATAAATTTCATGTAACCCGTTTTCAGACAGATTTATTTTTCTCGAACGTTTGCGTGACTATTTTTTAATTAACTTTCCTATAAGTTCCCGAACAATTTATTTGTACGCGAAAAGTGTAATACATGATTAATTATACAAGCAATGTTCCAACTTTAGAGCGACGACTCGTCACAGTATGATATTTCTTACTCAGTTGTAAAATATTTTCTATCTACTCTTAAATTTCTTTATCATCCTCGGAAATTTTCCCAAACATTTTTCTTTGACAGCCATTTTCTTAACGAGTTCTTTTCTATGGTATCTGCAATCACTTATTCTCATATTATGTACAGACGTATGTATGTACATTTAGATACAAATTGAATAGAGTGTTACAATTTTTTAAATAATACTTTTGTGAAAACGTGTTTTTCTTGAATACTAGATCGAGTACATTGGTTATTTTATAATAAAATATTTTCAACTAGAAGTATGAAGGTGCAATAAAGGTAAACCGATTTGATGTCTGCGCTTCACATTTAGAATACCAAAATACATCAAAACGCAAAGTGTCGTTCACACATCACCCCCATCTGGAAATACAGAAAAATATTCCCAGAGTACTTTTTTCCTTAGATAAAAGTCATCGAGTGATATTTTACTTTTTCCCGGTTTTTCTCTCTTGACTTTTCCGTTCGGAGTTTCAACACGCGTGCCGCGATGTTCACCGGGCTCAAATTTTCTGAAGTAATATTGAGAGCACGTACGTTTTTTGAAATGCTCCGATCTTAGAGATATGTCTGTTTGCAGTCCGATATGTTCAAACTCAATTATTACATCAAAATCTTTATTTGCAAAAAAGATTCCTGAATATTTAAAATCTATAGAGAGAGATAGTAATTCAGATAGTAATTTTCAAGCAACAGTGCGCATCTGTCAGCGCTTGTGATTCTCGCGATTGTATTTAAATAAATGCCATTTAGAAGAATTTGTTTTGAGAAAGAAAACGCCCGCAGCTTGTATAGATTTTGCGACGTGTGTGGCAAAACGTGCGATCACAACGAGTTTGCCCTCTCTCACACCATCGTCTAAAACAGATTCTTTCCTCGCGATGCATTTGCCGGCGCACGTGCCTAGCATCGGTGGATTTTCGCGTAAATTCAACATACGCTTCTCTTGTGAGGCTCTCGATTTGCTATATCTTTGCCGCTTTATAGCGAGAGATTTTTTCTCGGTTTTTAAAAAGTCTTTTAAAACTTGAATCTCTCACGTGTCTGCTAGCGAATTGCGGTTCGCAAAAATTTCAAAGACTTATTATCGCTGCCTATTAAATTTGTTTCTGTAACTTTTTGCGTATTTCGTAATACACATGGAGGTACATGTGTAATAATAATTAAAATATATACGTAACGGCTGACGTAAGCAATACCAGCAGCAAATTGCAACATGCGTAAATCCTACAGTTCGTATTTCGTTTTAGTTTCCCATAGGAGAGTTTTCTCGCTATCGGTAATTCCATTAAGCGAGATAGCCTTGTTTTATTCCGTTATCCGCGTTCCGATTTCCGATTCGAGTGTCACGCCCACGTACGACTCGATGCTCCGTTTAGTTTCCGAAGCAAAGCGCTTCATCCTTATCGAAACAACGCCGCGTATGCGGAAGCGAGACACGAAGGAGAGGGAAAAGAGAGAGCGATGGTGGCGGCGGATGCACTCCGAGGAATCGAGCTGCCTCTTTACGCGAGGGAGAGGAAAGAAGCGGCCGCGTACGTACGCGAGCGGGGTATAAGATAGGTAGCATTCAAGTTTTGTTCCATTTCAGAGCAATGTTCCCAGGTGGCTTCGATATCGTAAACGCCTTCGTGCATTCCGCTCTTCCCCAGGCTCTTTTGTGCACGTCAGTATACGTCTATTTGACACCGAAGACATAGATCCTGCTCGGACAGCCTCTATACCAGCTCGATGGCGTGCATTAAATTCGCGGCGAGCTGTCAGGCGAATCAATAAGCCCTGCGTCTGACTGTCGGTCATATCGATTCTAACAAGAATCTCGACAAAACCTTTCTTCGACACGTTTTTTCTTCGAGATTTGCTGAGAAACGAACGAAGATGAGGTAAAGGAAAAAGAAAAGATAGAACTTTAATTTTATTAAGTATTCAATTTCTTTAATGTACGTAAAAATGGAGAAGTACGCGCAATAAAATAATCTCTCTTCATCTGGAAATCCTAAAATTATTTTTTTCTTAATAGAAAAAATAGTTGAGAGCCGCTCTTTTCAAACTCAACATTGTAGATTTCCGATTATATTATTCTATCTCTCTTTCTATTCTATCTTTCTCTTTTTCTGGCGCGTGGGAACATTTGCAAGCTTCTTACTTTATCGTGTTTATAGAACAAGACTCGGACATGTTTCAAGAAAAATATTACCGATCTCGAGAGTATTCGCTTCGTGATTTTTTGCTCGCAAGCGCCTCGCATATGCATCGATCTTCTCGATTCTCTGTATCTGTTGGTATAAAGTTCTGCTATTCTTTTTCCAAGCAATGGTACATATACAACAACAGAAATAAATCTTGATAGATAAATCTTTGCGAACAAGTTGAAACGAGATGTACGTTCGACACAATTCTATACAGGTTTTCTTCACGATTTTATCAAACGATTATCAAACGTTTTGCAGGAATTGAATCTTTACTATTGGTTCTTTTCTTTATCTCTCATATCGTGAAAATAGATGTTGTACGCACAACAACTTAACAATGTGACTTACAATAAAATTCTCTAGTAAAATCCGTCTTTATAAAATATTACGTCGTAAAATGTTCGCTTTTTTTTACATCGTTTTACATGAGTGCACTCTGTTTATACTAAGTTCGCGCGCTGTAGTTTCGCTACGTAGTTTCTCAGTAAAAATATTTCATAAAGCGCGTAAAACGTAGCGTAGGATTCTCTCAATATTCATACGTATTACATTTGAAAACGAGTTGCAATTTCGCACTCTACCTATCACCATAATTGTAAAGTGGATAGAAATTTTGCTCAAGATATGCGAGTAAGTAGCAAGCTTAAACGAACGACATTTATATGATATAAGAATATATTATTTTTCTCACAAGTGTATATTTTATGAAAAAAAATTTTTCTTTGATTCGCTTAGAAGTGCGAGTAAATTTAAAGTCCCGAATGTAAATTTCGTAAATAAAACACTTAATTTGATGAATCACTACCTTTAATTTTGCCACTTCCGACTTTACGACGCATTTAAATGCACCTGCTCTCTATCGCGTGTATTTGTTTCTTAAATCTGACCAATACTAAATGCCACTCACTTATACTATCAAGGAAAAATAATTTCAATTTTTAGTTAAAATTTAACATTACTTTTAATAATAAATTGTTACAAGAAAATTGCAAGCAAGAAAAAATTAGACTGCGGGTGTTGAATGTCTCTCACGACGGCGACGCGTTCTCGAGCTTAATTTTATTTTCTTATATTATAGCCGTGTCGTAACAGAAAACGCGGGGATTTCGCCATTTTATCGCCGGATTTGAAAACGGTCCAATGTCGTTACTGTCATTTCCTTGCGGAGAGAGACAAGTGCGGGAACGACAGTGAAATTTACGAGCCGCCGTCAACGAGAAAGCAACGTCTCAGCTTGAGAATCAATTAACGATCATGGTCACGGCGAAACTAAAACGACCGAGAAATCCGGAAAGAGCGATAGGAGACGAGAAATCCGTCTCGAGGATCTTGGGATGGATCCGAAACCTCGTGACGCGGTCGATACGTAAACGTCGACAAACCGCTGCCGACGCTCCTGAAGCTGAGCAAACGCGTTACGTCCGTTGCATATGCAACGGCCACTTCCGCCTGGCTCGGCTGTATAAATTCTAATTGGGGCTCCGCGCGCGCGTTATGCGGCAGCGGTTTGCAAATCACACGTAGGATGGTCTCGCGGTGCTCATCAGACAACTTCTCTCTTCCTCGTGTTCGTTAGTTTCTCGTTCATTAAAGCTGTCTATTAGTTGCTCTCATCGAGCCTTTATCGCGAAGATTGAGTCGATCTGCTGATGTCTGTCTGTCTTGCACAGTTACACGAAATGCTAACAAATTGGATTTACTTTAAAAAATAAAATTCAAGAATACACAAAAGAATTTTAAATAAACATAAAAGTTTAAAAGATAAAAAAACTAATTTCAAATTCGTGGGAAAAGGTCAACACAAGCAAACTTGGAGATGTTGTTGTAATGAATATATTTGTTAATTAATTGTCCGACAATCCACTTCGAGATCTTCTTCAGTGACAGTTTGAATAAAAGCGAAAGAGGTCTGATTGACATTGACAATTATCGTGTGAACTGCCAGATATGATATTTTACACGTTGATCAAACTCCTTACGCTTTTATTCAAACTGTCAATGTGACACATTGACAATTATTATGTGAATTGCCAGACACGATATTTCACACGCTGCTTGGACTCCTTTCGCTTTTATTCAGACTGTCACTAAAGAAGATCTCGAAGTAGATCAAAACATCTGACAATTAATAAATAAATATATTCACCAACAACATCCAGGTTACTCGTATTAGGCCTTTTCTCACACATTTGAAATTTTCACGAGCGGATATTTACTATAAAAACAAATTTCGTAATCTCACATGTTTTAAATAGACTCTACAAAGTTTTAACGCAATAGATGATTGATTATTTACCTTTATATATTTATTTAAAATAAAAAAGTATCTGTATATAAAAAGATGTTTATCTCTGATAAATATTTCGCTCGGGGTAAAAATCAATTTTAGTTAGTCAAAGAGGTTCGTACAAAGTTTTTGTGATGTAACTGTGTAAAACATAATGCGATGTCTATATATAATTTACTGTCATGTAACAAAAAGAGTGGCGGAAGATGAGCGATAATTGAATTATGCTTACCCCAAATAGCCCGGTAAATATCAGCAATAACGTGCACGGTCTGTGATCGCGAGGTATTAATTATTCACAAGTGAGCTTAACCTAATCACGCAATTGACCGCTTTAAAGTAAATACACGCTCGGCCATGCGTTATTATTCCCTTGCGAAATAACGTGACCGCGATACGGTTTGTTTTCGGCTAGTTCTTTTAATTTATCCGAAGTTACACAGCTCGCCAAAAACTCTCTCTACTTCTCTTTCTCACTCACTCTCTTTTTTTTCTCTCTCTGTCTCTCTCACACACATACACACACATCTACGCGCAACCTTTAATCGCATACTGAACAAGAGAACGCTTTTATCGGAACGCGATGGACAATTAGGTTAATAAAACTTTGTATGCCTCGTGTTACTTCACACTGGTGTTTTGCGCAGAATCGTAGCAATTCTACGAGGTTTGAGAATAGGATTTTACGTGCGAATAAAACGCTTTGGCCGGACGATTATCGTGTCACGATTGTTATGGCTAGCTTGTTTTTCTAGAAAAAGAAAGAGAGAGAGAGAGAGAGAGAGAGATAATCAACCGTTGGAATGCGTCGGTGGATGCGTTTGCAAATTTTACGGCCGCCTGACTTTCTTCTGATCGTTGCAACGAGGTAATTACGAAAAGCTCCGGTTCAATTCGGTAGCTGATTATTTTAAATCTCGCGCGTACAAGAAACGTTGTAGATATTGTTAACTGGATAAAGCAGGAAATATATACTCGGCACGCGAAACTTCGTGACGTCAGTATTAGGATTTATCGTAGTCTGTATTTTAATTTCGCAGCTGAAAACACACCGTGCATCTATATAATAAATAACATTTACACAATTTCTGGTTAATGGCATATCTAGAACACATAAAATGCACACGTCTTCAAAACGGATTTTAGCGTTTATTTAATTAACTTAAGGCAATATTAAATACCCCGCGCTAATTTACACGTCGATATTTTACGTCGAGTACGTTTCAACATCAATTTATCAAAAATTTTTGTTTACAATAAGGCGAAGTAGATTTGAAAATATACACGTAATTACCGGGACATATTTTGCTGACAAAACTGAAAAAACTTGCTGAAAGTTAAACTAAACTGTCTTTTACTCTCTCAGGTTTTGCTGAAGTAGGACTATTTTCAAAAAGCCCGCGAAGTTGCGGCAGAAGCAAGAAAGTTTTATATGACCTTAATGACCGCGCGCTATGCACTTTTTGAACGCATACGACCGCACTATCCATCAACGCGATTTTTACAACATTATAATTGTTTTTCCGGCATCGCCATCGAGTGACAACAAAGATGCATTCGTATGCATCCTGCATCGCTCGCAAAAACACACAAAAGCTTACAAGCATGTATGTACAACAATACGCCGCAAATTTTGTTCTCTCGACATCAAAAGGTACGGTATATATATGTATTTTTTTTTTCGTTATGCGTTTCGGTGTTCGGTCCTTTCTGTGTTCTCTCCATCCTTTCGCGCCGTGTCGTCCCTTCGTTTGCTTTGCATCGTACATTCGTGTCGCGCGTCGCCCATCGTTTTGCGCGCGTGCAACAAAATTTATGGTATTGACACTCTCCGTTCATATTAATAGATGCAACGACCGATGCGCCGCTCTGCACCGCCCGGAATGCGGTGGTTCTTGCGCGAGCACGCAGCCTCAGTGCAGTGTTTGCGCACGTGATTTAGGATCAGGTGCATCGCGCGTCCGCACCTGAAACGTGAAAGAAAGAGGGAAGGAGGGATGAACGCGAGCAAATGAAAGCGGGGCGCGCGGAAACATACGCTGGGGTTACATCAAACAGGAATTATATTCCGCCGAACCATAAAACACCGGCGCGAAACGAATCGCCGCCATGACACTATTTCATCTTGCCCGTAAGCTATAGGTAACACGTTCATGGCGTATATAAAACAAGCGAATAGAGCCCCGAATGTAAACAATGATCGATATTCGAAGTTCAAGATGAGTCGCGAGAAAAATATTCAGAGAGATTCTTTTATTGCACAGTCGTAATTTATTTCCTTCTCCCGTTTGTCTTGTCTGTTCTCTGCATTTCAGTTCGGGATGAAAAAAGTTTTAATTGATACTTTTGCGCGATGATATAATACAGTTGGGTGATAAAATTCGAAAAAAAGGTTCACCTTTGCAAATTGCCGGGGATCGGATGAGAAATGGAAAATTCTGTCTTCGTAAATCGATGAAAAATGTAGCTTCTGTTCCTCTAATTGGAAATTTCCAGTTGGTTTTACGCGTTTTTTTTAAACGCCCGATTCAATTAAACTCGCGTTTGCATGTGAATTTCTACGACTTTTACATTGGCGAAAGAAAGCGAAGTTCAAGAATGATTAATAATCTCATAACGACGATTCTGTCGATGCGAATGATCTACTGCGAGACGAAAAGTATAAAATTCGAAGAGAAGATATAGATTTTGACGTTTTTTGACACAGGTTTTGCGCACAACTCTTGCACACGTGGCGATTGTACAATTGCTTCAATAACTAACGGTCAAAGTGCTAATAATTACAGCACGAATTACCATATAACGTATGTAATTAGCTCTGTTCCTAAATACTTTCATTAAATACGCGAAACTTTGTCTCGGCCGCCACGAAAAGGGTTAACTACCCTGTTCGGCTGCCGACTGCAATAAGTCCAAATGGATTCGAGCCTTCAAACCGCAAGTGTTCGTCGGCTCGGAGGGTCAGCAGCTCGATGGTTCGTCTTACCGCGCGACAATTGTCCGAATGACAAGTTCAAAGTGTCGAATCGTTTTGGGAATTTCAATCTCGTCTCGGAATTTCTCCCAGAGACGGATTAGGTATATTTGCATACATTCACGTAGACGTCGCGAGATTCTCACGAAGATCTTGTCGCGCGCGCGCGACGAGAATATTTCGCTACGGACTGACGGAAGATGATCGTCGAGACGTCGATCTCGCCCGCGATGGCGGTGAACGAATGGTATTTCCCTGACGTGGCGAAATCGCTCGTCGGACCTTTCTGCAGAGGATCGACGTCAGGCGACGTCGCTTTTACGACGGCAGGTCTGAGGAATACGGAGGGCGTTTTTCGTAAAGTCGTTTGCTTTTATGAAATCGACAATTGTTACGACATACACGTACGGTCAGCACCGGTCCTGACCGAGTACCGGCGACCGACTGCCAGGCCGGAAGCTGTTCCGTGAGAACGGAGAATGAGCGCGCACGAGGCTGTGCGAGAAAGTTGCCAAGAATTGACAGCGTTTGTGCGAGAAAAAGAAGAATGGAAAGGAGAAGATGTTCACATATTGATCAGAAACGAACGGCGATAAAAAATGTTAAATTGATACGAGAATAAGTCGTGGAACTTGATGGAGGAAAAAAAGAACAGAGGAAAAAAAATAAAAAAAAAAAAAAAAAACAATTGAAAGAAATAAAAATGTACATAATGTTGTACAATTTATAGTTTCTATAAATCTAAAAAATTTTTATAATACATTTAGTAGACATTAATTTTTGCAATATTATTTTAACGCATTGTCAAAAACAGAGTTTTTTAAACTTTTTTTCTTTTTGAGTCATTCTATATCCGGAAAGAGACGATGTGTGAAAGAAATAGAGATAAAAAAAGACAAGGAAAAAGGTAGATTGATAAGGACGGAGACACGTAGTCCATAAGAACCAATGAGCAAGGAAATGAGAGGGATGTGAAGAGGTGGACGAGAGAAAAACGAGAGAGAGAGTAAGAAAGAAGAAATTTTTCCGACACATACAAACACACACACACATACAGAAAAAGAGAAAGAAAGAGAAAGAGATATACAAGAGTCTTCGTGAAACATTGTAGCCACGGCTATGTGCGTACGTGAACCGAATAAAAGTCGACGCCAAAAATATGCTCTGAACACACAAAAGAAGCAACCAACCACCCGTCTTCAATGCGGGATCTTTATTTCATGTTTTTATGGTCTCACTCCGCCCAATCGACTCAAACTTCTTCTTTCCGAGAAAGCTGCTACGTCGATGCTCGATCTGCACGGCCAACAAACACGTCAGAGAGATCAATGCGCATGCAGACAAACGGATTTCGTGCAGCGCGAGGTGTGGACTTTACGACTGCTTCAAGTGATGCAGATACCTAAGTTATATCATGTTTGGGAAAACATTTTTATCAGTCTATTTTTATTTTACAAATCGTGTTGCGCGAGTTACAATTATTAATAGTCATACAATTATTAATTTTATTAGTTTAAAAAAATGCATAATAAATCAAATAATCTGGTTTTTAACAAATACGAGAATACAATACAAGTTTTTACGTTTTATTAATCATTGTTGTTTAATGTTTGATAATTATGCAATACAAATTTTATTCTCCATAACACTTTATGGTTTTTAATTTCTAAACCATTAGGGTGTTCGGGTTTTTGGAAAATACACACTTTTGTCGTGTGTAACTCGCAAGTTATTTTGAAAGTCGTGAACTATTTGTTTAAACATTTGGATTTTAAAAACCGGACAAACAAAAATAACGGAATGCTTTTTTGCTGCATAAAAAAAGGAAGGGAGTAGTAAAACACAAACGCGACCCGAACTGTGCTATTGAATAAGAATAAGTTGCCCGTTATCTGAATACAAATAATTTTTCACAATCTCAAGAGATAGCTACAAAGAGTCTCGTCCGCGCTCGTGGTTTTTCAACGTGCTTACCTTCTTTTTTGCGACGATATTGCAACATATGTATTTCTTTGAACAAACAAGCGAAGAATGTTCCACGAAATTTTATTCGCGCATGTTTAATATTTTTTTTTAAACTGACAGTCGAAAATGAATATAAACTATAATATATCGCATGTTTATAGATAACAAAGACAGCTAGTATGTATTTTCAACAAATTTGTTCCAAAATCTAACGTGACACTTGACAATTTTTTAAAACTACATTTGGAAACATTTGGGAAATAAATAGTGTTTTTACCGTCGACTTTTTCTGCATATACATTTGTACTATGCATTTTGTCTACCAATAGTTGCTTACGAATTGACGCATAAGTATAAGAAAGTAGAAATATACAGATAAATGATATAAATGAGAATAAAAAAAAAAAAAAAAAAAAAAAAAAAAAAAAAAAAAAAAAGGAAACAGTATAAAATTCGCGTGTAACAAAAAGAAAAGTTATTGCAAATTTCGAAACTCTTTTCTCGAAACTCTTGTTTCTCGCACGTATAAATCCTCTCGGTTTTCTCACATCGAAAAATACTTACGGCGCTTTCACGGAGCGTCTTGCTCGAACTGACTGGGCTCGTAGAAGTCCGAAGAAAATACAGTTTGAAATATAACCGGATTAGTTCTTTGGCCTACCGCGAAAATCACTTCGCCGCTGTCTGACCATACGCTATCTTTTCGCTGTAAGATCCCGGACTTTTCTTTCCCGTGTTTCTCGCGCGCGCGCACATGCAGTTTGTCCTCTATATTCTGTCGCGCCGAAAAGTCGCGAAGTGGCCATAAATATTTCCACGAAAATCTTTATGTCGCATAATCGGCAGATGGCTATAGCGAGACATACGAGCGGGCAAGATAGCGCGCGATCATTCCCGGCTTTATAGGAAGCGACGATAGGATAAACTCTTAAAGGATCAAGAGATAAGAACAATTTCCGGCAGATTTCATGGTACGGAAGTGACGCGAATGCCTTGATCCCTACTCTCCGTGACACGACCTCCAGACCATCTAACTTTTACTCTTTTCCTTCTTATCCTCATTCTCGGACGTGCGAACGAAGAGAAAGAGAGTGTGTGGATTTAAGAATCAAATTTAAATAGTTGTCATCGATATTTTTTCACCGATGTTTTTCCGCTGAAGAATGTTTTTTTTTATCTGACAATGAAATTATTTTTTCAAAAATATAAATAAAGATAAACATCTTGATTTGAAAAATATGACAGTTAAGAGTAAAAAAAAACTTGATAAATGATACTTTATTTTGAAAATCATGACATTAAAAATAAAAAATCGGTGTACATAAATACGCTTACGTAACGTTTTTGTATCTCTTTTTTTATTCTCACTATTATTTCTTTATTATCTATTTAAGAGATGTTCTGGATACGAGAGCACAATACACATTAAAATTCGTAGATTCATATCTCTGTGTTCCGCTCGGACAATTTCATCTCGAAAGTAGCACGCGTCATATCGGCTACGTACATTCGTATCATATCACAGCATGCATTATAATGCAAATTTAAGCAACATACGCTCCGGCTAACTCTCTCGCGAGTAAATTCGGTCTATTTCCGTAGTTAATTCGATTCTCGACAATAAAGCGCAAATTCAAGGAGTATCTAATCACAATTTCCGCTGTAGGTTATTACTTTCGAGAAACTTAATTACAAAATTCTCATGTTACTTGCGAGCAATTATAAAACAATTTTTCTTCGCACGCAATCGCGACCTAGTAAATGCGTACGTAATTCTTTGCAGGAACATTTCATTTATATCGTTGTAAGATAAAAAGAACAACCTAATTCGACAGTATAGTTCTGGAAAAAAGTAAAACTCGGAGTAGCGCGAAGTAACACACGTTTTATATGGATATAGCCGGGGCTCTTATTCTCGAAAGGAAGCAATTAGAGAGTAAACGTAAACAGCCGGCGATAAATCACGAAGGGAGAGTGGTCCACTAGCCTTCCGTGACACACTAGGTCAGAGGGAAACCACGGGACCTAAAGGGTCTTTGTCTTCCGCAGCAGTGTGTTACACTGCTGCGCCCGTACATGACCGGATAGTTCTCGTGTGTACACACGACACATGTAAGCGAAATAATAGCTCGTATATCAGAGTTCATAAACTCTGTTTGTGCTGCATTAAAAAGCTACAAATGCAGATAGCTGTTACACGTGCACCTGCTCATATATGCACATACACTGTGTGTCTCTGGTACATCGGTCGACGCTTCATACGACATCTTCTGATATTCGCCACGCGATATAAAGGAAAATATAAAGATATATCATCGTAACAAATGCAAGACTCTGATTTAACGTGTTACTCTTTTGACGCGTTGCAAAAACTGTGAAAATAAAACATTATTAAACACGTTATTTATGGAAATGCGGTTTAAGGCCAATATTATTGTTGTAAAACTAAGGCGATAAAACACTGCTGAAATGTTAAAACAGAGAGAGAGAGAGAGCTATTGTCTATTTGTAGACGTTTATGAAGCGTCCTCTTATTTGTGTACGTTAAATAATTAATTACTAGTTAACTAAGAGCGTTATTATCGACTATTCCATAATTACGTCTGAATGTCGCGCGCCTACGGGCTCTAGCGTCTAATAAAAGGGATTTGTTCGCCCACGGGAAACTTCGTCGCTTACAAACGGACCCTTTGATAATCGACGTTTGTTCACCTTCCAATGGAACAGTCATAGGTTTGTACAAAATGTTCTAGAAGCCAGCACATTATTGCCGCGATTATTGTCATCCGACACGCGTTGTCACTGAATTAACCGGACTTTAACTCTCTGTTGCGTTAAGGACTAGTTAATTCCAACGTACGTGGAAAAGTTCGTTTGGTAGCATCGCGCGAGAATATAATTACTTATTCCCGTATTTGTGAAAGAAATAAAAGGATTAAAAATATAAATTATATAAATTCACAATAACAAAAACACGTGGCGTATAAAGAACTAGCGGTTTTTTGTTCAAGCGATATTAATTGTTTCACTTTAGCGAGTTTATTCCGTAGAAATAATCCGTAGAATGCCGTATGACGACGGTAGACCGCAAATAGTTAATATCGGATTCAATATCGATTGTTAGTTGCTTGGAAAGGCCGAATAAAACACGCGTGAAACGCGATACCAATCGTTTTAATCCCGAAAATTGGTTCTATATATCGCCGCACGTGTATCAGCTTGTCGTGGAAAGAACAGTGAGTCGTTCGTCTATTTCTAAGTTCTAACATGAAAAGAATTTTATTTATATCTTTGTTAATGTCACAAAAAAGTTATTCTGAAGAAAGCAGGTTCGAAAGGCGAAAGAATTTTCTCGCTTAGTTATCTCTTGGCACGAGACGTTATTTTTGAGAAGAGAACGTTGAAAATTACTTGTAAGTTCCAAATCCGAAATATAAGTTAAACATTTTAAATAAAAAATAATGACACAAAAAGCGGTTATATCATTTAAATAAAATTATTATTTAAATAAAAATGATGTTATACAATGAATATAGTCAAATTTTCCAAACGTTTTGACATTTTCAAGTTATCTTCAGCGAAATATATTCAAATTGACAATCTTTCATGTCCAAAATATGTGAAAATTGAAGTTTTTATTTTTAAAACCAAAATGAATTTGAATATGTACTTGAAATAATATCAAAGTTTTTTATGTCGATGTAAATGTTGATGTCACTAAAATAAAATATGTTATTTGACTAAAATGGACGTCAAATTTTATTCGTCAATATATACGAGCTGTTACTTATGAAATTATCAATATTATTTATAAGTTGCAGCGGACAAGAAGATATTAAAAAATAAAAATAAAAAAAAAAAAAACGCAAATACGTCTACGCAAATATCTCTACATGTACACAAAGTTTTTTTAATATAAAATTTATGAGATTTATTTTAATATAAAATTTATGAGATTTTGTTGTTATACATATATAAATAATTAAATATTTTAGAATTATTGTTAGCTAGAGAATTGACAATAAGATAAATTTAGTCTATATTTCGCGAATAAATAACGCGAATTAATTTCTTATTCTCTTTCTTCTAAGAGAAATGTTAAAGATTTGCTTATACTTTTCTGCTTAAGTATTATAAGTAAGCTCGAACTTCCCTTATCTTGCCGTATCAATGCGAATAAAAGCAAGTAAACAATTTTAACTGCTAATGCTGTAACAATTTTAACTGCTAATGCTAATGAAGAGCATATAAGTAGATAAACTAAGTTGCAACGTGTGTATCGACGAGGATCCGGACAGAGTCTAAATTGCACTCCTGTAAACAGCATCTACAACACTCAGAAGCTACGACAGAATTTACACAAAGCTAATGACAAAGTAAATAGCAAAGAGTAAGTGAAAGGAGAACCGAGAGACAAGAAAATTGACTTACTGATTCGACATATCTTTAATGTGTTACTTTTACTCAGCATGATATTTTAAAACTTATATAAGGTATATAAAAATGTTATAAGGTTTCAGAAACATATACTTAAAATGTCTAATTGTTACTTATTAAAATAGAGTTATCTATTGAAATAGGATTAGTCGCAAAATGCGTATATATAACGTATAAATAATAAATGCGTATAAATAATAAATTCCGACAAAGTTTCTTGCAGTTTTCTCAACAATTCTGCTTGTTTTACGAGCGTGAGAATACGAATCGATCCTACGTTGTTGCCGTCGCGACATTCGCAATGTATTCGGGCACAGAAAGACACACAGGATTTAACGGATAACGATTATGGCTGCCGCGCTTTTCCGTTTCTCCGTGGATTTACGAGACAACATCGACTCGAGGTATAAGGCGGATTCGTGTATATGTATGTATATATATTATATATATATATACCTATCGGAGATATTTTTGTCGATGCTCAACGGGGAGTGCTCTCGATAGCACACACTAGGTGATCCGGAGATTGGGCCGAGCGTGAGCTGAATCCGCGTCTTCTTTCGAACGCAGATGAGCGACATGATGTGAAATTTGCACGCGCACGATTGCGCGCTCTTAACGCGCTTGGCAATGCGAACAATTTGAATGCTCAGGCAAGCACACGTACTGCCATGTAGTTCAATTGTCAATACATCTAATCTGGGGAACATTTTTGAAAATCACAGACCGATTGTTACCGTTTTAACGCGCAACACCTAATAAAAGTTTTTTTTTCCAGTCGAACAATTTCGAAACGAAATCGCAGATACGATTATTGTTTGTTTGTTTTGGATTTTTTTCTGCATTTGTTTTTTTGCTCGTATATTTATTTACGTACACTTACATATTTTATTTAAAATTTATTTATATATTTATATATTACTTTATTATTTTATTATCTTTTTATTTGTTGTTCTATTTTTTCCTCTCTGTGGTTACGTAGATTGTCCCATTTTTTCTACTGTACCCCAGTTTTATGTTGCTTTGATGGATACAAGATGAATTTTGTTGGTCCCGAAAAGAGTGACGTAGCAAAATTGCCGTCGATTCATGCTTTTACGAGCCAATGCGGTTTACGATGTTTTTTTTACCGCGTCCAATCAAGGATGTTTTTTAAAAATTCTATCGCAAATATTTACTAACACAGTCCGTTCGTCGACTTTCACAAAATTTTCTAAGCAACACGATCATGAAAAAAAGTTCTCTGAAAGCAATTAGCTTCACGGGATATCGTTTTTTTTTTTTTTTTTTTGCAAACGTTTTGTTCTGTAATAATACGCATCGAAATCTCATGTACTCACATGTTTATCTTTATTTTAGTAAGATTAATTTGCTATATTTTTATTACATTTTGTTATTTTTTAAAGCAAATATATGTTATAAATGCATTTTGAAATTTCGCAAAACAAACGTTGAGAAAGTATGTCGCAATATTCCGAGTGATTATGAACGTCGGAATATATGTGGAATTTTCTTCGTTCTCTCCCTTTCTTCCTCAATTCTACATACAGGAAAAGGAAAAATATATTTACTATTACCGTCGAGATTTTGCATGAAATTAGTAAATATGCAACAGGAATGCGCAAATAGTGATCTTCGAGGGAAAATCATGAAATCACTATCGAGATCGTTGAGCCTCAAAGGGATGCTCAAAGGAATTTTCTAGACTAGCTAATGCAGTCTCGGAGAGCCACGGAGAGACAGGGAGAGACAGCTATTTTTAATACAATTTTTAAAAAATTAGATACGATTTTAATAAACGTTGATCATAGCCATTGAGGCCGAGAACGTCTAGAACTAAATGGTTTTCTTCAGGGAAAGAAACGAAGAGACAGGGAAAACCATGGAAAACAAAGGGAGAGACACGAAGAGCCACGGAGAAACAAGGAGAGACAGATATTTTAAATAAAATTAAAAAAAAAATTAAATATGATTTTAATACACGTTGATCATAGCTATTGAGGCAGAGAACGTCTAAGACTAAATTGGTTTTCGTCAGGGAGATGCACGAAGAGACAGGGAAAGCCATGGAAAAAAGGGAGAGACACGGAGAGCTACGGAGAGACAGCTATTTTAGATACAATTAAAAAAAAAAATTAAATACGATTTTAATACACGTTGATCTTAGCCACTGAGACATAGAACGTCTAGAACTAAATTGCTTTCGTCTGGAAGAGGCACGAAGAGACAGGGAAAGCCATGGAAAAAAAGGGAGAAACACGGAGAGCTACGGAGAGACAGGTTATTTTGCAAAATTTTGTGTAGCGCATTTCATGTACATTTCAACAACATGAGGATATCACGGATTAATGCGGTTAATATTGTAATCGTATTGCGCGGTATGCAATTTTAGTGCGTGTGTCAAAATAATCTTTTATTTTTTTGATTCACGTAATTAATTTTTTATCGTAATTGACAATAAATATGCGTCTCGCAATTTATTATCACATTTTTTACCTAAATTGTAGTTTTTTAATAAATAAAAGTTTACATTAAAAATTCGTATCGTACTAAAAAACTTACTTTCAAAAAGTAAGTTTTTTATCTCTGTTGAAATGGTTTTGGTAAAGAATATGCTGCAAATAATTACACTGTGTATAATAATAAAACTGTATCAGAGAATAAAAAAGAAAAAAAAATGATTACATCTGCAGAAAAAAAAATAATCAGAAACAAAAACATTAAAGAGAGAAGATTTGTTTTATTTTGATAAGTGGCAAGCGTCCGCGAGCCTAACATTCGAAAGTCGAGAGATTGAGAATGATGGCCCTTCTTGTCGACTCTGCAGTTGCACTCGTTTCCCTTTTCCCCTCGCCATTCTGTCCACAGGATAAGAGAGAACGGGATCTTTTATTTTCTCGAGACGTAAATCACGCGACAGACGTTCTAGTTTGTACGAGAGGGCTAACGGGCGAGCGGGAGAGAAAATGGTTCGCGGATGGAGTTGCGCGAGAGAGAGACGGAGCGCGACCGAAAGTGAAGTAATCATCGGGGAAGTGGCGACGGAGAGTGCGCGGGACAAAGATAGAGAGACTCCGGGATGATTTGCATATCTCACGAAAGGAATAATCGATGTCACTTAACTTACACATACATACACATACATACATATTTTCTCCCTTTTTTTTCCTTCTCAGTCGCTCTCTCGAGCAAGCGAGATATATACGAGGATCACTTCAGGCATTTTAACAGGTGGCAATAAACCGGAATAAGGATAAGCGGACATGCACGCTATGTCGTTCAAATGATAAGCAGCTGAAAGCAGATATATAATACAATAATTGTACGAGAACGATTGCAATCGGTAAAACGACATCAAAGCGCAGTGATTACGCAGTGATAGATACATGCATTAACATGGTTCGGTTCCATAAATATCTGTCCAGCATATCATTTGGCAATCCGTTCTCTTTGTAGATCCACGAATCGAGAACGGATGGTAAAATCAATCTCACGAGTCAAGCGCGATCTATTCCGCCCATCAATCATAGTGCTACACTCGATATCATTGTTCCCTTGAATGCACGTTCATTCTCAGTTAACGATATCATCAAGAATTCGAATTCGAAATATCGAATATTCAGTGACGCTACCAAAAGGGGAAAGCTGAAATGCCGGTAATATAAAAGATCGACAGAAAACAAAAGAGAGAGAGAGAGAGAGAGAGAGAGAGAGAGAGAGAGAGAGAGAAAGATCCATGTAAAGATCCAAAATACCGAAAGCGAACTAGACAAAGGATAACAAAAGACGTGAGGAACAAAAACAGCTTGATACCACATATACTATTCGGTATGGCGGGAGGCGCATTGAAGCGACCGAGCACGTTTATGCGATATTTCGTTGAAAATTAAATTCATAAGGACATGGCACCAATCGCGTATTCATTGGACGCACCACCAACAAAGGGGGACGTTTCTGTTTTTCGAGAGATCCGCCTCTCAATAATCGCATTCGTCGTGAAGATTCTAGAAAAGCAGAGTTTGTATTCTGCAGGTATAGCGCAAGGGCGTCTCAAGAATTCGTAAGTAATTCGAATACAAGAAGAGCCGTATTAGATTATGATCAACCCTTGTATTCTTGTGGGAAGGATTGTGCCAGCGTCGCTTTATGAGAACACATCGAATATCTCGTCTGCGACAGTCAAAGACAGTTCGAATATCTATTCTTCGAGTATCTATTTTTATCAGTTAGAAAATTAGTCGATCAAAATAGATAGTTAAAATTGGCGATAACTCCAATAGAAAGTGTTGAAAAAAAAAGCAAATATTTGACGAATTTTTCGATCCATCATCTATTCGAGTTTTCTAGTCCTTTTCTGAGCACAAGATTTACAGAAAGGTAATATCTGCCGATCGGGGAATCATTTTCCATTTCGTCAATTAAGCACGGTTTGTACTAACCTCGTTGCTTATATAGATATGTTAGCGCGTTCTCTCTAATTGCGCTGAGCCATTAATTAAATGTACCGTTAAAATATTTAATAATGCATAATCTCATTTATACTAATTACTAACAAGCTATCGGCGCAGGAATTTATTCTCGACGATTACCGCACTGCCGTAATTGCATTACATATCAAAGTAACCCGCGCCGTACAAACAGAATTACATATTCGGCGCGTTTTTTAATTATTTCTCATTTTTGCTCGGGGCAGTAATTACGCCCCGTGATTGCAAAGCTGAATTTGCAAAAAACTAGGAAATATAATAACTTTTATATCGATGTTAAAAATTCTTTGATACAATAAAAAAATAAGAATTTATTATGTTTATCGAAAACAACAAAATATTCCCGAGGTAGAACACGGGTGGAAAAGTCTATGTATAATTATTACAAATAAATATAATATTATACTTTCTTTTTATTAACTGCGTGCTCTTTATTAGCTCTTGAATATCGTTTGTTAATTTGTTTTCATTCTTAAAATTTTCGTTTAATAATGTGTCAGAGAGAAAAATTTCATTAGAGTATTCTGAAGAAAGGATTCAATTTTACATGCTAACAAAGAAGTTATAGAATCATAAACAATATTATTAATATCTTTTATAAAATAAAAGCTGTTACCTGTTCGTGTTGCGTTCAAATATGTATCTGCAACAGTAATCTCTGTACAATACCGAAATAAAAAATTGGAATGTGAAAGCCGTTACGTAGCAGGAATAGTTCTAAGGCTTTTGCTTTTATGAGCGCACATAAGCTTCAAAAATATTTGAACAGTAACGTAACACAAAACAAGGTTAACTTGAAATGAAAACTTTGTACCTCTTAGCCAAGACGTATATAGATACCGATAACATAAAATTCAACGACCGTGAGAGTAGTTCGAGATAGAGTCTTTCTTAAGATTTAAAGTGACATAACGCAAAAAGCTAATACCGATACGATTGGATTTGGATCACTTACTTGTACAATAAAAACACATGAGATTTCTTTTTTCAATTAAAAATAAAATATTAAAAGTTTCTTTTTTTTAGGAGAAAATTAAATCTCAATACACAATATTCAATGTATGTATAAACACGGTATCAAAATATATTTGGTTTGTATTATATAAATTCATTGTTATTTTTTTTTTTTTTTTTTAGAAGTTGCATGTCACACATCGAGAAAGTCGCTTTTATAGATTGCGCATTTTCATAGCGATTGTGTTTATGAGTGATAACATAGCAGTCTTTTATTAACTCCTAGTACACCTCCGCGATTCCACGACCTGATTTTAGCGACAGGAAATGAAATGCGATGCTTACGTGTCGCCAAGTCGTTATAACGTTTCGACTACTTACAAATGCAGAACAATGTGTTCTGCTTTTCTACGCTCCCATAATTTTCGTTTTTTTTCTTAAATAAACTTTTTTAAAGATTCTGTCGTGTAATGCGATTTGCGATAATGTGTAAAAAAATATAATTTTAATGTAATTTATCAACTTAATGTGATTCATCAATATTTCGTATTTCTGTTTCATAAAAGATAATTGCGTATTCCATAATAGCGCGTGTCAACCGCGGATCAATTTTCTTTCTGTGTACTAATAGCTAATTCCGCAATACTAGATGAACGTTTTTGAATCAAAGTAGTCATCGTTATATGCAAGCGGAGCGCGGTAATCAGACATATTCGTATCGCGCGTGCAGTTTATATGCAGATGGGAGCCTCAAGCAGTCGATTCACGTTCACAGTGAACTTCGCCATTGACACACCAGCAAGACGACACAGTTACTCTCATTACGTATACTTAATTAGAAAACTTCGGTACTGCGACACTGCGCGAGAATAAATCGTAGCGCAAGTTTGCTGCTACGTGATAATGTAGAGATTGAAGAGATAAAAGATTACCAGGACAGCGCGTGAAGAAATATAACTCCTGATCCAAAAGTAAAGAGACTCTGAAAACATAGAAGAAGAAGGTCTCTCTCTCTCTCTCGTCGTTGACTCTGCTGAAATTGCAAGAATGCCTTTGCGTAATGTTTCTCTTCTTGAGATTTCTTCCTTGCAAATTTCTCGAGAGAAACCCAAAAGAAGTGTTGTAAAAGCATTGTATCTCTCGGGAAATTTAATTCCGACAAAACGTTAATAAAATTTAGTCAAGATGTGATTTCGCTTTTTATTTTCGCGAAGCTACGCTCCCGCGAATTTACTGAAGTTATGATGTTTGCACCGCTACTTGCACAAGTGTGTCAAACACATTAATCAATCTTTGTTTAATACTTTCGAACGAATACTCTTTGACACCTCTTATATGTTTCATCTCTTGACTTCTTTTTGTTTCTATTTAGTGCGCGTGATTAACTCGTCGTTAAAATTAGCTGCGAGAGCAATATTTTTTGCTACCGTGAGACGGTAAAACAATTAACAACGTCATTCTGCTTGAGAACGAAAAAGCTGCAATTGTTTTCTGCGGGCGATGGCTTTCCGGTTATCGATCCGGGGAAGGGACGAAAGTGTGACGGAGTGTAGTTTTCTTGGACGTTGTTTTACATCGTCGGTTGTTAATCTTGCCAATTAACGGTCTTCAGGTGACGTAAAAACTACGGCGGCGACGAGGTAGAAGCCCGACGCGTAAAAAAAAAGAAAGGTAACCCGAAACTCGCGGTAAAACAGAGGAAAATTGGAGGAATTAATGCCGTGCACCCATCAGGCGCACCCTCAGGCGCACCCGTCACAATTTTTAAATAATTATTAATTTCGCAATCTTTCGACGGTCCACTTAAACTTCCAAAGAAACGGTTCTTCTCAGAGATTTCTCAACTCGCGATTCTCTTTCCCGCGGTTTTTATTCTTTGATAACAAAAATAAAAAAGAAAAAATAGCAGTTACTGAATATCTCTCAAAGTGCCTCTCCTTAAAAGCTACGATAAATTATAAAAATACAGACGAAATAAGTTATACAGTTTTATTTTTCGAAGATTATTAAAAAAAAAAAAAAAAAACAAACAAAATAAAACGTACGTAAGGCGATCGTTACGGCAAATCGCGAAAATATTGTGGCAAAATATATGATGATTGGGTGTCATAACCGCGTCGCAAGATCGTCGCGCTATTTATCGCGACTCTCTCCCGTTTTTTCGCATCTATTTTGCGCGATGCAAGAACTGTCAAATTAAGCTCAGCGTAATCGGGCGTAACGAAGGCGAGTGCTAATTAAGATATAACATTGACTAATGGCCGCTAATTTTAACGCGCATAAATGAAATATAATTCACCCTGCGGCGGGCTATACAATTACGCCGTAGTCGGTTTATGCGCGGCGCACTTACTTTCAGAACCGTGCCGGTTTTATTTAAGCGCCTGCCGCTGATGAGAACAGCTACTACGTCAGCATAAGCGTGTACGACGTGATTTTTAACTGATATTAATTTCTGATGACACTTTTCACAGGAGGATTTGTATTGGTAACATCAATGAAGAAACTGTCCTTGGAATTGACATGCTTTCAGAAGAGAATTTTAAAAAAGAGAGAGAGTTTTTATTTCATTACAATAGTAATCGGCTCTAAGTGGTTCTGTGTCCACGCTGTTGTTACTAATTGTGAGTGCATCTTCATTGCGTATCAGCGCTCGGAAAATTCGAGCGTTGTTTAGTCTATACAATACTCGATGTTTTTTCTTTTTCGTTTAATGCTCCCGTTAGTTTTCGGCATAAAGGTTCTTTTGTCTAGCTTACTTCTATTGCGGTCGACTGCCTCGAGTTGAGCAAAGACAAGCAAGTCTGCCATTTTCATTAGATCCCCCCGGAATTATTGCACCAACACCATTTATTCAGGATATTTCTGGCCAGTGTTTTATATGCAATATATATACTATATGCACTTAGTAGAATATACATATATTATATTAAATGAATACCATACATTATGCGTATCATAATATTTACGAGAACTTATTGCATCTATTATTAGTATTATGCATCTATTATTAGTTATTAGTATTAGGTCATTAAGTATGAAAACCTTATCTATTATGAAAAACTCGATAAATATATATATTTGAGTACTAATAAAAGTTTATATATATATATGTACATATAAAATTTCACGTACTTAATGACTTAATTCAACAGATCAAAAAATATATTGATTGCAAAATGCATTCTTGCACATCAATTCACATAGCGCCACATAAAAAAATCATCTATTTGATTCCTTTTGTCTTCCGCTTCGATAGAAATCCGCGACACTGTGCACCGCAAAGTTTACCTCCCTTTCCTTCTTTTAGTAAGGAAAAAAAAGAAAAGGAAGTGGAAAAACCTCGGAAAGTTCCGGCGGCACAGAACTAAGGATCGTCCGGAAAGTGCTCTTGGCGTAGAAACGAGAGAAATCACGAGAAAAACGCGCCGCGTGGGCAGTGCGGTGCATCTCAAGGATTCTCGGGTTAAAGTCACCGTGCACGTCGAAATCTCAAACGGGGTAAACGAAATTAGGGAGGGCACGGCAAATCGGACCCTTTGCGAAAATCCAGCTGCGGAAGGAGCAGCTGTGTGAAAGATAAGTCTTGTTAAAATTCGGTAAATCTCTCGCGAATACGACGGACGCTTCGTCGAACATGAAAGCGCGATCTCTGCGCGCCGCGCTGCTTTCTTTTCGCAAAACGAGTCGGTCAAGAGTGAGCAATAAATTCATTTAACAAAAAATCTATTATGAATCCAAGAGAGAAGCGTATAGTACGCGAAAGTAAACGAATATGTATATTTAGAGGCATCAGCAAAATTAATGTAACGTCGATTGTATAAATTTTGTAACTAAATTTTGTAATTGTTTTTGTAATTCTATCAATTAATAGTAAAGTTTGAAATTTAAAACTTTAGTAACAAGCAAAACTGTTTTATTCGTAACGTTTAATTAAACGTTATAAATAAAACGTTATAAATAAAACAGTCTTTTGTAACGATACTTTAATGAATCAAGTGTCTTTGTAAGAGTTTCCAATTTTCAATAGTTTCCTTTTTTCAATCACGGTACTTCCGCAAAGAGAACAAAATCCACCGTTTTTCAAATATGCGTCCGAGCGTCCGAATCGATCCGGAACTCCGAAAAATAACCGCAACGTAGTCGTACGAGTGATTTCTCAATTTCATCAATAAATTCTTTAACGTTATACTTTCGATTGATATCTCGCGCGCAGAACGGAGATGGGATAAAAGAGAGGCTAGTTCTCGCACAAGCGAATAGGAGACACGCACAGCAACACAGAATTGCCGAAAAAGAGCGGGGAAGGGGATGTGGAGATTTCTCCTCCCCTTCGTTCGAAACGTGGGAGAAAAGAGAGACGGGAAGAAAAAGCGGACCGGGGGTTTTCGCTCGGGCCGCGATATTACGTAATAAATCATCCGAATCTCGCGGTGTCATACAATATGGGCTCGTGTGCAGGTGAGCGACGTCTATACCAATTTTTATTCTGAACGACATTCGACGTTCTCCCGCTCTTTCAACCTGCGCTCTCTTGCACTCGCCGCACGCAGCCAATCCGCAGTGGCTGCGTCGGCTCAGCCAATTCTATTACTAGGCTGCACTTCCGTTATACCGAACGGAAATTAATTTTGTTCTGCGTTCTTCACGAAGATCCATATATTTCACACGGCCGGGGCAACGACGAAACGCGCTGCCATTACAACGAGATTTGCTACAACAAAATTCACGCCGTTCAAACTTTTTGGTTCGAGATCGTCCCAAACAGCGTTCGATGACATTTAAAGAGCGCATTATTGCTTTCAATTGATCAAAATTCAGTTGATCAAAATTAATTGCATACTTATTTAGAAACGACAAACTTAATAATTTGTTTAAAACTACCGCAAAAAACTCAAGACAAATATCGATTCACGTTGTTATTGAAAATGATAAATGTGAAAATAAATTTTGTTTTGAATATAGAATTCTCGCGAACAAATAATTCGGTTGTACGTATGTGTATGTCAAGCATTATGCGGTTTCGCCTGATCATTTTGTCGACCGACAATGCGATTTAAATGGCGCATTTGATGAACCCAATACTATAAAAGGACTATTAATGCTACCGTATGGAATTTAATCCGTTTCATCCCGTTATCACGTTATTAATAAATAGCGGTCGTATCGTTCAACAAAATTGCGCGTAGTATTATATTAATAATATACATAGAGAAGAGATTTTAACATAAATCCATACGTTTGCGAGAGAAATTAAATTTTATCATTTTAATCAAATTAGTTATAATGTTTAATATTTGACGCAGATGTGTATGTGTGTGTG
>QVOB01025318.1:0-13258 GCA_014839585.1 Pseudomyrmex concolor
CGCGCGCGAGAGAGAGTCCGGTTGATCGAAGCTGAGAACCGCACGTTCACATGTCGTGAATTGCGGCGGCTTGGAGGATATGCCACAGGTATGCGTGCATATACGTGTGTGCGAGCCGCGCACGTTCACGTGCAGACTGATTGGAGAGCGCACCTGCGGATCGGTGGCCATGATGACGCCCAAAGGTCTTTAGTTACCACCTTCCGTTCCGATATGCGTTCTCGGATGTTTGACGAGCCGGTCACTTCGCTCTCTGTACGGTGGTGGTATTGATGCAGGTAAAGGATATATAACGATACCGATACCGGGCCGAGAGACCGTTAACGGCGCACTTCGTAGAGCTCTAACTAGGTTCCGAACGGGTGTCATGCGAGGCCCTTGTTACCGCGCTCCTTGTTAAGACCCTTTCACGCGTGAGACGCCAGCCTCATAGTTATGAGGTGCTTCACCTCGCGAGTTTCGAGGCCACGTGTTCTTCAGAATGTCATTACGAACGAAGAAAAGTAACATGCGCACGTGGAACGGGAAACTTTCTATTTTTTATTTTTTATTGTTTTAATATATCTCCTTGTTACGTACATTTTTTTACATCGCGCGTTTTCACACCTGCGCATATAATCACTGGTTCGATTCAACGAAACGGAGATTTACACGTGGAAGACAAAAAATATACGGCGATGTGTATTGAAGAACGTGAAATAAATATTCTTCGTATAAAAAAAAAAAAAAAAACGCGTAGAAACACATCACCGGGTCGGTCGGAAAAAAAATAACGATAATAGAGGAAACGGATCTACAGGTTTTAAGTGGGATCCGAATCACCGTCAGTGCCATTATGCCACAAAGACATTGTCTGTAGTTTTGCAAATGTATTTCCACTTATGTCGGGGAGCTGTTGACAAGCTGTTAACGTCGACTATCGATGTAGTTTTAAGTAAATTGCTCGGAATTTATGTACAACACCGAAAAAAAGACTCAAAACATAATCAATATATCGAAACGTTTCGCGAATTTGTACAGTAAAGAATAATTACACATTTGGATTTTGTTTTTTTATATAAATTAACCAATAATTAAAATATCGTCCTATATAAATTTGTTTTTTTAACACTAAAGTAGATCACTCTGCCGCTTGGATTACGACCGTTAACTCGATTTGAGTTTTCTCTTCTTGGCTTGTGTTTTTTGATTAATTAATTAATTTCACATTACGGAGTTCCGACAATGTTCGGCCTCTCAGTCGTTTAATGTACGACTCAAGGAACCGGTTCGGAAAATCCTTTGTAGCGGGATTCGAACTTAAAACTTCCGGCGCAGTAGTCTCGCGCGGAGACCACCGGAGAGACCGCCGGTTTCAGGAAACATTGGGAAAACTACTTGTATTGCACATTTTTGAAGAAAACTACAGACAAAAATTTACTTACTTACTGTCATTTTACTTGCAATCTGCGTGCAATATATATCTGCGTTTCGAAATTTCTGGGATTGTTGATCGGGACTTTTTGTTTATACTTACGGTTAGGGATCGTTTGCAAAACGATCGGCGAGAGGCAATAAGCGGCGCGAAACTGTGTCACACAGCCACTTGTGAATGCGGGTCTCGAGCGAAGCGGAAGGGATATTTGCTTCGCGGGCGGATGCTATAAGACGTGGGAAGGTGGGAAATAATAGGAATCTCGTCGAAGTACAACATCGGAGCCGGAATGACTTGGCAATAATACAATATTGCGGCGCCTCCTGCGGCCCGCTTCCGCCAAGGAATTGCTAATGCGGCCGAGTGTCGTACTGCGGCACTCTTGATATTCAGAGAGCGTGCACCGTGAATTAAAACATTAGTATCGGACTTTCCGAGTACCTTCGTGCATTTTCCATTTTCGCGCTGCGCCTAAACGGCGTAAATTACTTTGATGCCGGAAGGCCGCGTTCTCTCGGGGAAAGGATAAAAAAAAAAAAAAAACAATTAAAAAAAATGTCGGGACCACCCGTATGCGGCGACGGGGCTTTCGCGAAAAGTGATTTACGACGGGCGGCCGTCCACCGAAATAGGGTACCAATTCTCACGTCGCCGCTTCCGCCGCCAACGCGAGCGAGAGCGCGTTCAACACGAACCTCGCCTTCGAGGCTACAAAATATATATCATTATCATTATCAGGATCCGAATCTGATTCGGACCTATTGCGATTTAATTTACGAATCGTCGCGGAGCGAGAATAGATATGTCCGTAGACCGCGGAGCGAGAATCTACATATCTCGCTTTTTTTTTCTTCTTTTCATCCCTTTTCGATCTCCCGTTGCCGCGTCCCCGTGTCCGTCTTTCTCCGACCGATATATGATGCGGGAGCTCGGGGCGGTTTTCGAAGTCGTGTGTGTACCATCGCGCTATATCGGCCGGGATAGGAGGAAAACCTATCCCGGCGCGAGAGCGCGCAGCGCGGCGAGAGGAGAGTTGCGCGAAATTAACCGCATGTAAGTGCTCTAAACGAGCTATTACCATTGCCAGGGCGTTTATATGGTAGGTGGTGATTACACAGCGCATTCAACGCCGGGCGAGACCAGACACTCCCCCAGGTCCAATCGCGCGCGCACATTCACGCACACACAAACGCGAACACGCGTGCGTGCGCGCGCGCGCGCGCACTCAATTATGCACACGCTGTTCGCCGGTGGCTTGACGTATGTTACATGTATGCATGTTCATTCGTCTCCAGGGGTCCGGATGTTCCGCTTTTCTCTCTCCTTGTCTCTCTTTTTCTCTCATTAGTTCTCTTTCCTTTTCTTTCTCTTTCCCCCCCCTCTTATCGTTTCTCTCTCGCTCTTTGCTGTCCGCAACACTTTCTCCTTCGTTCTCCCTCGTCGAACGTCCACCTATCGCGAGCCAGTGACGAAGAATTAATTGCGCCGGAGTCCTTGGCGCTCCTCCTCGCGGACGGACGGACGGACGGACGCGACGTGGGGCGATCCTCTTTGTTCGTCCGAACGTGGCTTCCCGTATCGGCACGTCGGGAATGCGTGTGTATGCGCGCGTGTATGGTTTGCGCGCGCGCGGGTGTATCGGGTGTGAGAATAACGTGCGCATCACGCACACGCATACCGTTGTCCAGCAATGATCCTCGGTTCAGCGGGAACGCGAGAAGAAAAGTCCTCGGGCACATACCGGGAGAGTCCGCGGAATTTGTTCGCGGGTCAAGGATGTCGGGTCTCCGCGGGCCATCGCCGCGATCGCGCGGAGATACAATCGCGCCTCACGCGGAGAGCTTTTCGGTGTACGAACTTATTTTATCTCCACGCGAGCGTCGCGTGGAGATCGCGATGTAAACACGAACTTTTTTTAATGCTCCCGTTTACACACATGTCTCGTCGCCGCGCGATTCACCTTTTGTTAATATTTAACAAGATCAACGTTCCCCCCGCGCTCATATAATCTTTTAGCGGCTGCTGATTTGTGAGGTGGCGCAATCCGCACTCTCTCGACAGAGTTTATCACGCGAAACTTAATCCAAAAGATTGTCTGGAAATATTCAGGGTTTCGGCTAGTTAAGGTTTCCTCATAGATTTGAGAGTCGTCCTTTTAGTTTCGCGGAATCTAGGATTGAATTATTAAAGCGCTCCTTCTCGGAAGATTGTAACGGGCGATTATTTACGAATTTGTGCTCTCCGAAATTTTCGGCTCTGACCCTGAAACTGGGCGGCCGCGCCGCGCATTGTCAGAGAGATCCGTCCTGAGAGATCCTTCGAGCATCTCAGAGAGTAAGAGGGAGGGAGATCAGGGCGATCTGTTGCAGCGCGCAAGGCCCACTCCATTATACCCGAACAATGTAACAAATAACCTCATCAGACTATCTCGGACCCCATTGTAAGGCATCGTCCGGCGTGTTCGGTGAGGAATGCACCTCTGTTCGTTTTGTTTTTTCGAGAAAGGAACTCGCTTAGAAGTTCTGGCTTTGTAAAGATTCGCTCGTCTCTTCTCGACTCGGCGCGCGCGAATGATGGTTTCATAATTCTCCTCCGGATTCGCGGTCATTTCCTGACTGATGGGCGCGTTAATCGCTTACTTCTACACGTAATAGAATTTATTATTCGCACAACTCACATTTTGAATTTAATTATTCACCTAATTATATTCCAAAACTTATATTTCCATGATCATTTTTACCGAACGTTGCAACCCAACTCTTTGAGCTCGTAGATTCGATCGAACGCGAACGAGTTCGAACGGTGTTTAAATAAAAACAAAGAAGCTTTCGCGAAGGGCGTTCGTTTCGCGCCTGGTCTCCGTCGGGCACCTTGGTTGATTCGAACATTGTTTAGGTCGCCGGTTGCCACAAAAGACGACGCGTTTCGCTCGGAATCAAGAACAGCCCGGCCGCTCCGGCTCTTTTGGCGCGGATCCACAACGTGGCCGGACTAGCCAAGCGGACTAGTCGCGCGATCAATTCCAACACCTACGCGCCCGACTCAGCGCCGTGTATTCCCGCGCTCGTTATCTCGACTTCCCAGCTTTTTTTACGTTGCCATGTGTCTTTTATGTGTTGTGCCACGGTCGGACTACGTCCTTCAAATCTCAAGTTTATCGAGAATCCGAAGTATGAGAGAGAGAGAGAGAGAGAGAGAGAGAGAGAGAGAGAGAGAGTCTCTCCTCCCCGTTCCTCGCGCGAGAGATCTGGAAAGAAAGAGAGAGAGAACTGAGAAAGTGGACGCGAGCGGTGACAGGCGGGGAACGCGGTGTAACCTCCCGTGGCGGAATTTCGGATAAGTCGGTTTTTTCTTCTCGACGGCTTCTTTCTCTTCTCATTTGCTCTTTTCCCCCGCCTCTTTCGACGCCCGCTTACTTTCTTCTTCCTTCTGTATCAGATCGGATAACGAAATTTTACGGCCCCGCATCTTTTATGTTTCCTCGATCTTAGACTTTACGATCGGGCTCTCTTCCCTCTCTTTCTCTCTCGTACACGCTGTGGGGATAAAAATCGCGAGAACGCGAAGGCAGAGAGACTACTCGAAATATTACGCGGCGAGATTTTTCGCTAGATCTCGCGACGAAGATCGCCGAACCGGTAATGATCGGCGGCGGTTTGAACTCGAATCTCGAAGCGACGGTAATGTTATTCTGAGCGCGAACGAGGAGGGTTAGTGTAAATTAGTTCGCAGGATACGGTTAGACGATGCTGGCGGAGGAGAGCCGGTTATAAGCCAACGGTGGAGGAGCATCGGCGAGAAAACATTTACGTCTGTTTCTATATCTCAACTCCCGTCGACGTTATCGCGCGAAATAGCTTCGTCTCGCCGGGTTAGGTGTAATCAGCTAATAAACCGCGCGCGGAGAGATATAAATTTCATCAGTGCGCGCTTCTCGGAGCGTACTTACAACCGCGATCAACGCTTTTCCACTTACGCCTGTCTTCTTACTGTCGTCGCACTGCCAAAATAGTGAAATCTTTAATACATTGCCGAGCCATTTGTCACAAAGGCGCCATTGCGCCGCGCGACGTTTATTATCATGGCGTATCACGAGAGCCTATCTCGTCCGGTATCTAAGACGATGAATTAGCCGTAACCGAAACGTTTTGCACTAGCTGAGACTAGTGTGGTATAAATCTTTTAGTTAAATGCGAAGTACCGCGTAACATTGTTTTCTCCCGTATTTCTTGATAATCTAATATATATCCACGCGCAATAAAATAATAGGATTAAAATCTAAAATCAAGGATGTTGTTTTTGACGATTTTAACAAAATAAATTGAATTAAAAATTCTCTCTCCGCGCGCGCGAGAGATTGTTCGAAAACTTATGCGGCATGACGAAAACGAATAATTTTCTCTATATTTACTTTATCGCAGCTCTCTGAATGAATGTTGATCCCATTTGTTATCACGTAAATTACTTCGTGATTAAATGACAATTATTATGTTTATACATCAACATGAATATGAATATTATAAAATTTGTTAGAACGAGTTTTATATATAATATTTTACCTTGGTTTGCTTTACGAAGACAAAATAGATTTAGTAATAAATTATTTCTCTCTCTCTCTCTCTTTCTCTTTCTCTTTCTCTCTTTCGCAGAAAGAAATATTTAAAAAAGAAATGTAATTATATTATAGCGTTATATTTACTTCACAGCTCTGGCGATTATTCGCGAATGGAAATATTCGACGCGCAAATGTGGCTGCGTCATGAAATGTGGGACGCGAGTTCGGGTCTAGGCTGAGTTATTCAGATTAATTGTCTTTTAACGTCGCTCGTGTAGAAACGGACGTTGCGCGCGCGAATGGGGCCCGCCTCGCAACGCTAACTCGTGACATTGTTATAGTCACGATATTAAACTCACAATGACGTTCCACCGCACGGAAAAGGTTTTTCCTCCTTCTTCTCCTTCTGTGATTAACTCTTCATTTCACACTTCAATTTCACACGTCGTGTGAAATCGCGTATTCAAGTTTTTTTTTTTTTTTCTTAATTCTAACGTCTCAATGTGTTCTCCCTGAACAAAATTCATTTCTGAAAACACGCGGAACAAAATCCATTCTGAATTCTCGATCGTTGACGTGCTCGATATACATATGTATATCGCGCGCGCGCTACGCGTGTGACTCACGCGCGGTAGCTAAAACGTCACACACAACTCGTGACAACTCGCGAAGGCGCAAATATTTGCATCGCGCGACGGATAAGGGATTAATCTTCACGAGCCCAAACGTGTCACGGACTTGTCATCCCGAAAACGTTGTCCCCGATATTTCTGATACGTACCACTGACTCTCATCAGACGCCTTATTATATATTTGTCAGTCTCCGCATCATGGGCGGAATTAATTGAGAAGATCGCGACGACGACGCTGCGTGTTTGTGATACAACAATCTCAATGCAATTAAAATCAAAATCGCGAGAAAGGGAAGAAAGACAGAGAGAAAGAGAAAAAACGGAAAATGACAGAAAGGGGAGGAGAACGCAGGGACAAAACGCGGATAAAAAGCCGGTGGTGACAGGGATGGCGGTGGTAGCAGTTACAAAGATTTGTAGGGACAGGTTTCTCCGTGGCTACCTACGAGCCGCGCACAGCTGTTGCGTCCTCGTCTCCTAGGAGAGGTCTGTAGTAGATCTTCCTCGTCCTCTATCTCCACACACACGGGTCTCGTCTTCTCATCCTCGCGCGTATATCCCGCACGCGCTACCTTGCCTTATACACCCACACCTGCGCCGCGTCTTCTCTCTCGCTGCCTACCCACCAACCTACGTGATCCTGCCCGGCTAACACACTGCCACACTAACAACCGCCATTCTACCTCGTAACGGTACATCACTCCGTTCCTACGTGGTCCTTTCGGGTGGTTATGTCCGCAGCCGGAGCAGATGTGGGTAACGGCGACGGAGAAAAGACGACGACAAAGAGAGAAAGAGAGTGACATGGAGGAGAGGAAAGAGTTGGGGAGATGGTACTTGTCATGTGAAAAAGAGAGAACAAAACGGGACCCCGACCGACGCGGGAGGGACAACACAAGAGACATCCAGTTTTCGGAACTCGCTCCGGCGTCAAACCGCGCTGACGAAATTTCGTAATCGGCGATCACGCGAATATCCGACAATTGAATATAATTTCTCTGACATATATATATATTTCAATGAAAGCTCGCGCGCGTGACGTGAATGTAGACGCGTGAAAAATTTATTTTGCAAGCCCGTTAACTCCTTCGGAAGAACGTGAATTCTCGTATATTTTCGTACAAAGTAAAAATCTCTGTTTCATTAGAGCAATAATCCCACGTAAAAACAAAAAAAAATCTGTAAATTAAACGTTTACGCATTCTTCATCATACGACTTTGTAATTAATTGCATCTGGAGACGGATCGGAGTATACACACTTTCTTAAAAGGCAAACGTGCAAAACAAACACGTTCTCTATTATAGGCGCATGACATCGACGTATGACGCGTATTCGCGCGACTGCCCACACTTCTCGGCCGTTGCTCCGTGCGTACGTGCATGCGTGCGTAGTGCTCGCGTCTCTCTCTCTCTCTCTCTCTCTCGTGTGGCAACTGCAACGCGACGCGAACGTGAGCGCGAGCGCGAATGTGCACGCGTGTCTGTGCGTGCGTGCCGAGTACTTTCACACGGAGGTGAACAACACGCCGCGGTATCCAGGCCAGGGGTGGCCAACCACCACTACTCTCCCGTCTACGCCGAAGATACCAACACTCTCTCGTCGCGCGGCGCTCGCGCAACGCCTCTCCGAGGTTCGCGAGAGAGTGTTGTCTCTTCTACGCGCGGTTTTGTACGCACGCACGCACGCACGCGAAGTGCGGCGCGCGGCACTATTCGCCACTGACTCGTCGTCGTTGCAATCCCCTCGGTGGTTAACACGCCTCGACGAGATCCTTGGTATCGAGCGCGATAACCTTCCTTCCTCGGCGGAGCATTGCTGCCTATTAGGCTTTCCTCATTTGGAACGCCGTGTCGAGGCCAGAGTCCTATCGACTATCGCGGCCGGAGATTATAACACGAACAATTCGGATGATGATGATGATGATGATAATAACGATGATGATGATGATGAATATATATATATATGGAATATACGGGTCTCTATCTTCGCAGTGTTTGAAAAAAAAAATGCTCGGCTTGATATAGCAAACAGACTGTGATCGACGTGTGTAATAGAAGGAGCGATATTTCTTGTCGAGAACTCGAATGTGACTCTTTTGCCAAGTATACACGTATAATTACGCGGTATTGGAAGAGAAGAGAGTTATTTTATCCAAGAGAAAAAAGAAAAAGTAAGAATTGAGATCTTGACAAGTGCAAGAATTTAAAAACGCGTCTAAAAGACTCGTTGGAATTACGCGCAATTGTTTGTCTCTCGTCTAAAAAACGTGAAATTTGTTACCGTAATCTTCCGCGCGCGCACGACGGACAGTTTGACATTAATTGCGACGATTTTAACGGTCCAGATGCGCCTCAAATGAAATTATTACGCACGCTCGTCGGCGATATCGGTGACGCCGGTTCTCGAGATCGCAAATAACATCAGATGCTAACGAGAGGAACAGCTGCCTCGTATAATTTTCCTTGACGCGCGCGGTCTTGTTTGACAGGAGCGATAGCGACGCGAATGCGCATCGCTTTGTGAAAGTCCGAGAAATTTCAGAGGTACGGAAGGAACAGGAATTGAATAACGAAATTTAATATATATTTTGGCTTTGTGAAGTCAAACAAAACGCGAAAAAAAGCAACGCGTTTGTATAGCAGCTCGAGAAAAAATAGAAACATTATCATATGAAATTGTACAGGGTGTTCGCGTCATTACTAGCCAGCATTTTTCTCGTAAATGGGAAATGTATTGAAAAAAACGAAAGAGAGAAAAGTCGTGCTGTTTTTTTTTTTATAGTCAACATAATAGTATCAATTTTTTATAAAAATATTCGAGAAATGAAGCTGACTTTAAGTTTTTTTTAATGAAATGCTACATATTTTTTGCATCATATGAAACCGTGTGTCAAGACAAATTTAACAATGTCGTATAACATGATTTTCGAGATCGAGGGATCAGGAATAAAAAACATTTAATTCGAATATTTCGCATCTATCAAATTTCGAATCTTGTGTGAGATAGGTATAAGATATCATAGATAAGACATGTACACACGTATAAGATATCATCGATTATATGAGATCATAGAAAATCAGATTCGAAATTCTGGCGCGATCTCTGATAAAATCTTACACAGTAAAAAATAAAATTAATTTTAATTCGAGTGGATCATTTTTTACTGTGTATATGATAGTATGTTTCTGGTTTTTGTTCTTGAGAGATCATTCACACACCGTCGCGACAAACTTTTTTTTTTTTTCACGGAGTTTCACGATCTATCGACGAGATAAATGTATATTTTACGCAGAGATTCTCTTATCGTGTGTAATGTATGTATAATGATAAGTTTCCTCGAGAGAAAAGATCTCTTTAAAATGCGTCTCCGATACGGCTTCCTTGTTTGTTAGTTCATTCCCCGAGTTTGTGATCGAACTACGCGCCGTTCGATCATCGTTCGTTCGAGAGATCGAACGAACGATAATTAGCGTTAAAAATCGTCACGCGGCAGCGTGCGCGCGATCGCGTCGTGACTCGTTTTCGCGTTCCCGTTATATACACGCTGCGCACGAATCGTTGGGAATCTTATCGTCCGCGACATCGATATTCATCGTCGATGACGAGGTCGCTTCTCGGGATTATTCGCCGAAGAATAGGACTGATGACTCGATAATTTCAATGAAGGTTAATCCGGGCCAATATTGGGTCAATATGGAAAGGTAAAAAGCTTCATCGATTTGCAAAGAAATTAAACACGTTATCAAATATATCGCGCGACGAAATATTTTGGTTCTTTTTCTTTTTCGTTTTCAACAGATGCGTCGAGTTTGACTCGGGCGAAAAAAAAACTGATTTTATTTGCAATATTTAACACTTTTACTGCGTAAAACACCAATCGTGAAAAAATTGTGCCGTTCGAATTTAAAAACCGCTTGACTTCGAGATGCACAGATGCTCGTTGTTTTACATTCATTTTTACTCGCCGTCGTGTTCAATGTCGTGTCGCACGAGAGAGAGAGAGAGAGAGAAAGAGAGAAAGACTCTCGTGTGTTCAGTGTCATGATAGGAAATGTGGCACGGTGCCACCTGAAAGCGGCGAGCCTCAGGGATTCGCGCGGAGGATCGGCGCAGGTGCGTGTCAACTTAACGACGACAGCAACGACGACGACGACGACGGACGCGCGCGGCATACCGTGGAAGAACTTAAAGAACCTTAAGGATGAGCGAGCTAAGTGATGCAAGTTCTCCTTCGTTGTCGCGTAGAAGAGGTGCAACGACCTCGCGACGAGCTTAGAGAGATAGTATCGTCTACACCCACACGGACGACGGGTGACGTCGGCCGCGTCGTCGCACGCGTATCTCTTTTATGTCGCGCGTGATAACTAAGGATCATCGTGCGTAGCGTCAATGCGCTCGCACGAATTACAGCGTCTGGTGCGGGAGTGTGTCCTTTCATTGACACACAATACTTGAGGGAGGGAGACCCGACAGATTCGTCTCCTCCGTCCTCCGTTTCTGATCAACATCAGAAGTGCTTTTATCTTGTGTTTATTCACGTTGACCTCGTATCATCGTGTTGTATATTTGATCTTTTGTCCCGATAATGGTTGTTTTTTTTTTTTTTTTTTTTGTTTTAAAGCGAATTTACTCTTTCTTATTTTTCGTAAATCCCGCGCGTCGTCCTTGCGCGCGAGGTTTGCGGCGCGAAGAAAAAGAAGGCTATCACAATATATGTATATTATACGTTTGACGGCGCCAAATGAATCGTATCGATCGTCGGCAGCACAATCGTCGGCACAATCATCGGATATTACGCTCATAGGTGCGATCGCGGTCGTGTTCGTTTTGTAGAGTGATATGAATATGAATATTTTACGATTATTTAAAGATGCAAATATATGTGCAGTCGCTACGTCCGCTACGTCGAGCGAGAGATCCTACGTCCTACTTTTCTTCGCAGTCGGAATTTTATTTAACGTCCTCGAGTCTGCCGAGTCTCTTTTGCTACGCCGCGCCGAGGTGAAACTAAGGCTGGGCGACTATATACGAGACGATGTTTCCTCTGATACTACAAGCTCTCTTTCTCTTTTTGCCTCTTTGCCTCTTGCTCCAGGTCACGAACATAATTTTCATGTAGATCAGAAACTTTCGGCTCGTGATACATCCTAAGAGCTCCGATATTCGATTTCCGACGAATAAATTTTCACCGGAATATATGGCGTTCGTTCACGTATACGCTCGTTTCGCTTCTCGAAGGATTTACGTACGCTCGCGAATTAAAACGCGAACTCGCGGGCGACCATCACACACAGGTTGCCGAAAACGCGGCGTCATAAATATTCATCCGCAACATAATAATACGGAGAGAGAGAAAAACGTTGCCACCATCCGCGCTGTCCATATTTCCGATATCATCGATCCGCGGGTTAATAACCCGCGGCCGCGGAGCGCGGCGCTAACCAACTATAACGCCCGTTATCCGACTAGAAAGTGGATTGAAACGTGACACACACGGACTGCGTGACATTTATTTTATCGGGGCGGCGCACGTGCGACCTGTTATTATAATTGACTTAGCGACGCGTCGCAGCGCGACTTCCATCGAATCGAGAATCGAAATTCGTAAAAAAATGTCGCAATCCATGAAATGTCAAAAAACTTCGAAGAAATAAACGCGCTCTGAAACTAATTCAATGATTCGAGAGTTTCACTTGGAATTTTTTTTTTTTTTTAAGTTTTTAATTTTTTAACATTTTATTATTGCGCGCATTTTGCGCGCGGGACGTACAAAACAAAAAATAATAATGCGGCATGCGTGAAAACACGAACGAAGTGGAAAGAGATATTGTTACTGCTAGTATTAAACGGGGAACGTATTTGCATATTGCGGAGGGAAGCAATAATAGTACGAACAGAATGGAAAACGTTGTTGTTGTGATTTACAACGTTTTCTATTTCCAGTCCGCAATCACTCGCGCGCGAATGTTTGTATAAACATTCCTTTCGCAAACGTGCACTTATTACGATCGCGTCAACGATCCTCACACACATATATTATATATACACGTGTAGTGTGTGTATCTTATAAATATGCAAAAGTCAGATATAATTTAAGCCTACGGAGCAAGAATCTATATCAACGTAGAAATGGGATAGGATTATTGTGTACCGTAAATTCAAATGCGTTAGCGCGTGATAGATAAGCATAATTTTCTGTTAATTCATGTTTTTAGACCGACGTTTGATTACAGGTTTGCATTGCGTATTACAGTCGCTCTCTCTCTCTCTCTCTTTCTCTCTCCAGTACATATATATATATATATGTAACTCTCTCTCGGAATATCGACGCGCGAGTGGATTTAATATCTTGTGCATTCGCGAGCTCTAACGAGAAAGGTCGCGTTGTTTGATAAGCGACGCGCCATCGCGAAACTCCCATTATTTCTCCTCTACAATTATTTAACATCCTTTTAATAATTATAGTACGGTAACGTATATACATGTGGATTGAATTGCCGTCGGAGAATTTGACGTATTAATTATATCCATTTTGCTCTAATTTCCCATTAAATGTAATCATATATAAAACATAATACACGCAGAGAAGTGGTCCCGAGATCGTTGCGGAACATTGAAAAGCTCTCTCTCTCTCTCTCTCTCTCTCTCTCTCTCT
>QVOB01025319.1:0-28793 GCA_014839585.1 Pseudomyrmex concolor
AGTGAGTTCTAAATCACGGCGAGGTAATTGCGACACCGCTCGGTCGGGATCTGTGCGCGATTTTACGTAACGAAACTACCTAAAACAGAGGAGAATCTTTTGACTCCTGTGAAATTCTCGTTTGACGAAGAGATACAACGAAAAATTTCCGACGGTATCTCATTCGTTGCAATAACGCGTCGAGAATTTTGTATTTCACTATGAATGATAGACCGCGGCTAAAAGACACGCGTGAAAAGAGCGAAAATGCAAAGCGCGACGCGAACCACCCTCGATCGGAGGAATACATTTTCCTTCTGTTTCTTGCGGTCGGGATAAAAGGGAGAGAGGGAGAGTGAGAAAGAATATTCGCATGTTAACGGGAAAAAAGGCAGAATTCTGCGCGAAAGGCACGTCAAACCACGTACATTTTGGGGCGGACGAGAATCGGTCAGTTTTTAAAGGCGGCGAGAAGAAAGGCGCACACGTGAGGCGGCAGCATAAAGGGCTCCGTCTTGCACAACAAGGCTAATTCTCGCGGCGCAACCCCTCTGCAGATCGACGTCACGTATATGATATTCGCCTGCAGGCACGATTCTCGTGAAAATTCGCGCACAGCTTCGCGAATTTGCTTCGGTCGTGGAAAAATGGAAGAAAAAATCGTAGAATATATTGTATTACGAATTGTATATATGTATAACAGTATTATAATAAATCTGATCACCGAATATAATAATATCAATAATATTAATAAGCAATTAAATTTGATATTATTATATTTTTATACGCGCGTGATATTATATTTTTATTTTTATTATTATTTTATTATATTTTTATATGCTGTCTTTACAAAAGAAATTTCACATGTATCAAAACACGTACAGAATATTGGAATTGTGCAAACATTAATATTTGTTTTGCAAGTGCGTATATTAGAAAAAATAGTGTCGCGTCGCTTTCGATCTCACTTGCAGGAGGTAAAATCCTCGCGCAATTCGCGCGGCAGTCGTCGTCGCTCGGTCAAGATTGCAGGAGGACTCAATGACGACCGGATAGGGGAGTTGCCGGAGAGCAGGGAGCCGGGTGACAAGGACGGATATAGGGGTCGAAGAGTGGAAGCGAGAGGCCGCGAGGGGTGTGGGCGGGAAGCGAAAAGAGAAAGAGTGTGGCTAGTGATTGGATTACAGTCAGGGAGTCCCCGTGGACTCGCCAAATGACCGGGACAAATTGCCCCTCGCCTTCGGGAATACTTATATATCCAGTGGCGATCCAGAGAGCTCCACGTGTTTTCCGAGGTCCCGTAGGTGACCCTACCATCGCGCGCTTATATAGCGCCTATCAGCGACAATGATAAGTCGTTTCGCACTTAGCACGGTCTATTAACACGGGCTATTAACATCACCGCGAAGATCTCAACCGTACGCGACATGTTTTATCTGCGCGTTAGTTTGTCATCTGTGAATTTTGTGAATTATCACCGAACATATCACCGTAAAAAAAGTGAACACAAATGTGTTCAACTGTTCGCGCGCAACGGAGATCAGCTCTTAAATTAAACTTAAATATTAAAAAAAATATAAATTCTCTAAATAAAGATTGATAACACAAAGATCGAAGAATAATTGTATAAATAATTATATCTTTTGTATAAATAATTATAAAACCAACAAAAAGAAAATAAATCGTCGCGTTTACGCGAGATGAACATATATTGAACGAATATATCGCGTTATCTATACGCGATACACGGCAAGAGCGAGCATTTACTCGTCGTTTATGGTTCTTTCCGGGACCATCGTAAATCGAGTCGATTGCGTTGCTGTTGACGTCGCTTTTTGCGCATCCTTCGAATTCGATCTCCAAAGTCCGCGACGTCGGCTGCAGCACGTGCATTTCCGAGAAAGGGAGCGGAGCTTATACGCGACGGTAAACGACTCTCTCAGGAGCTCTCGCGAGATAGAGGGACGCTTGACCGACACCGAATCACACACCGTTCGGCCCGTTTACATACGGCTCTTTTCTCCCCCCGGTGGTTCATGCGAAAAAAAACGCGCTGATGGTCGACGGCGATTGCGCTGTCACATAAAGTAATTCGGCGATTTTGTGAGTCAGAACGGTGTCACTGAACGGCGTCGTTTGTCTCACTCCCGTCAAGCGTTTTTTTCCGACTTGAACGATGTTTATTCAAAGCTCCATACTGGTAGATATAAGTATTGACATTTATTTAACAGCTTCTATCGATCATTGTACAAATATTTATAATTTAATGATTTTTATCTTATAAATATTTGGATTTATATAACGTCATTTCAAATGAAAGATATAAGAAATACATGTTTACAATATGTAAAAAATAAATTTTTCGGTTTGTCTGATGTTCTTCATTTGCTAAATGAATGTTAACAGTTAATGAGGATCGCAACTTTCAAAAGCCGCGTCTAATAAATCCGTAAAAATGCGAGCTGCAAGAGGGAATTGCAGCGAAAGAATTTATCTTATTAGAAATTCCATAGAAAAGAATTAACCCCCGAGAAAATCATCAGAAAAATCCACCGTCTTTCGCGCGGAATGAACGCGATGACAAAGGTTTCGAGACAATCGATGGCGCGACGCGCGGGTATATGTTTAAGTATATAGTTAAGGTACCAGCAGCAGCGATTAGTCCGGCCATTAAAGAAGAGCGGAGGCAGGAAAACGTTATTGCCCGGGCAGAAATCGGCCGCGTTATCTCCGCGCTCAATTAGATCCGTAAAGGATCGCGCATAGAGCCCATTGATCTCCTTTGCTGCTGTCGCGCGTAATCATCTTTTCCCGGTTCTTTTTTTTCCTCCGGCGAACACACTCGGTCATTTTTTCGCGCGAGATAAACATTCTCTCTACGCGAAAGAAAGGGAGGAGATGAGTGTGTAGCGCGTCCGTTTCTGCCGTCTTGTTCGGAAACTTCGAACGACGCTGCGACATGTTTGCTGGAAGAAATATAAACTTTCTTGCGTGTGCATCTCTCAGAAAGCGGAGGCAAATTTTTCTTTTTATCTCGTGTCTTGTATATACTCGGAGAGAGAAAAAATGTTTACGACTGCAATTGTTTCTCTACAATAAAATACATATTGTGTAATATTATATATGGAAGTTTGCAAGAAAATTATTCTCGCAATATATGTTTCTGATCTTTCTGTAAGTTTTGTTTTTCAGTTAAACTTTTATCGAGCTTAGCGAAAACCATATGGTCACAATACACGGATTCCGCACGCAACCACCTCCGGATGGAAGTTCTCGGCGTAAATGGGACAACAAGATCGAGGGTTGCAGATCCGGGAGGATTTGCAACCCTCGACTTCACCGAAATCTGTCTTGGATATACACAAAATTCACAGATTGTAGTATCTAGAAAGATTTTTTTTATTTTATTTAGAGAGTTTTATAGTTTTTCCCACTCGGTTCGAGTTATCTCGGGCTCGGAAGCGTCACAAATCATCGTTATCCAATCAATAGTAGGGCACGGCGTACAAACTCAGTCGCAATTAAGTCGCAGTGTCCTTTTCCTGTGAGAATCGAGAGGCGGGGGCGCGGTCTTCTCTTCGCGAGGGAAGAAGGATTTACTGCTGTTTAACCCCCCGGAAACTTCTTCGATAAATAAGCCATACAAGCGTCGGCATCCGCTCGCGCAAAGGGGCGGCAGTTTGTTGTCCCAACAGAGGCGATCTGATTGCCCGTTAGTGGACTCGAGTTAGCGCCAGTTCTGACTTTCACGAGTCCTCCTCACGAGTTAAAGACGTAAGTCGGGAGAGGGTGGCGCGATAAAGGAGAGCGTTGCGCGCGGGGAAATAAAACGAGAGACTCCGTCTCTCTCGACGAAGGAAGGCTCGAGTACAAACTTCTGATTAGCAGCCTTCGTTAGTTTCTCCGAAAGGGCGAACAATCGTTCGTCTGATTTTACCAGCCGATTCAATCTTTCCTTCTTTCGGTCGCTCTTTTTCCTCGCTATCGCGTTTTCTTCTCTTAGCCCTTTCGCTCCTCAATCTCTCCTAATATCCTCATCGATCTTCACCTCGTCAATATACTCTTTTTCGCGCGATATTAATTTGTGGCGTGTCAAGATCCAATGTCGAGCAAGAGAACGATATAAACTTTCTTCGGAAACAAACAACGTTATCTATCTCGTACGGATTTGCACGGTTTATAATATTCATTAAGAAACTCTAGAAAAAAATATCTTCATCAATTTTTCTCCGACATTCTTCTCGAATTACATAATACACGATTAATCAGCCGAATTTCCAAGGCTTGCTGATTTGCCATTTGTCTTCGAGTGTTTTCCATTTTGCTCGATAGTCCCGACTGGGACTAGCAGTCTCCCCACGGTGCATTACTTAATTGATTCCACGATGATCTTTCAGACGAACGAGAAATCTGTCGCAGAAAACTTGTTGTGGCTATATCTTATCGGTCACGTGCGCATCGGATTTGTGTGTGCGATTTTATCTTTTTCTTGTTTTCAAAATGTACTAGTTTTTTTTTTTTTTTATTGAAATTTACATCACAGTGTTTCTCACACAGACGTGTTTTGGCATTAGAGAAATAACGAACGGATTCATATTCATTTTAATTGTTTCTCAAACCGAGAAGACGCAAACATACGATGCATCAAGAGACGCATATGTGTCTGCTAGTGACCGAAGTTCTCCGATCGAACTTGAAATATATCCGCGGCAGTAAATCCTATCGGACGCTGTACCATTCCATCCCTTAGTAGTCCCGAAACGTATAACTGTATAGGGGGTTGACGTCGTCGTCGAAGAGGGGCCGAAGACACGCCGGAGCATTGAGTGTGTATGTGTGTGTGTGTGAGAGAGAGATCTTAAAGTTGTACGATAGTCCTGAGACGGGTTTAATATGGTAGCGATCTCTTACGCGAAATCTATAACCGGTGCCGGTGACGTTTCGAGTAAAAAGATCGGCGACTGTGTCTTTATCGCTTTTGTCTTTTCGTCGTGACGTTCTTCACGAATGTTTCTTTTTCTTCATGTGGATCCGATAAATAGACACCCTCTACGTTTTTGTTGTTAAATTATTATTTGATGACTGAATTATTATTTTTTTGACAAGTTGTGCATCGCGTTTGCGGCTCTCGACGACAAATCTCTATAACCATCAGTCTGCATGCAAATTGATCCTTTCCCCGGACTTGAAATATACGTATGCGGCAGGTGTAGCGCAAAACCCCCGGACAAAAGAGCAATACGCCTCAACGAGCTTGATAGCGCATTGTCGCTTGTCGTCCGTGGCGTGTATTGTCCTCACCGTGGCGGTCCACTTGATCACGATCCAGCAGCACTCCAGTCTCGCTCGTGTACCAGATAAGATGTCGATTGAAATTCATGCAGTCCGTCACCCCCGCGCCCGCCGCCCGTCTCTTTTACCGCGAAACCATCGGTGGCAGCCCGGCTATCGCCGTTGCAAATCGCGCGCGTATTGTTTCCTGTTGAATCTCGAAGATCGCAGTCCGCAATGTCGAGACACAACTCGCAGTACGATGGAAAAAGTTTCTCAAAACGTCGAGACGTTTGGTAAAAACGTATGTCTGCCATAAAAATGCTAAAACTATTAAACGTTGAAGGAACGAAACCTTTCTCAGAAAATTATCAATTTTTTTCTCTCTTTCTTTCAAGATGCAGGTTTTTAAATTTATTGAGAACTCTGTTTAATGAGTATAATAAAATATTCTGCCCGACAGCAGATGTAATATCGAAGTAACTTCAAGAATAAAAACCAACCGATCTTATTTTTTTTCGCGACGTTAAACACGCAGATTCATGACAAAAATGATTCTTGTTCTCCACCTCTACGAAAACGGGGCGAAACGTCGCGATAACGATTTACGTTGGGACGTTATTTCCCGAGCGATCGATCAAAAAGGAGTAAAATGGGGGCAAGAGACTGGCGAGAAAGAGAGAGAGAGAGAAAGAGAGCAAGTGTGTGAGAGAGGAGAAGGAACGCATTGGACGGCGGGAAGGGCTGATTTCGTCGTGACGATGACGAGGAGAAGAGAGACGGCGAGCCGAAAGATACGGTGCGATTCTCTCCTTTTCTTTTCTCCCCCTTCCTGTCCTTTCTTTCGCATCCCCGAGGAGTAACTAACTGAACGAGAGACCGGATAGAGGGTGTTAAGGTAATGCCCCATTAGTATGTGGAGCTCGTAGTAACACCACCGCGCGGCGGTCAAACTGCGGCTTGTCCCAGACCGTCCCCCTTGGCCGTATCTACAAAGACGTACCTTAGGAATACACTCGAACACACATACACACACACACACACACACACGCGCGCGCGCGCGACGGTAGACGAGGACCTGTCAATAGCCGGCTTGTTACCGCGGCAATGATCGGCTTAACCAACGGGAAAGATCCACCCGGACGCGCTCTGGATTTTCGGAACGTCGGTCGCTGGACACGCGTGTCAACAGCGGTTTTTCCCTCCGCAAGACTGCCGGAGACACTCGTTCTGATTCGAGAGCTGTCTCGCGAAATTTATTATCGCCGGATGTGAAGGGCCGTGAAAAAGAGAAAGAGTGAGAGAGAGGGGGGAGGGAGAGAGAAAATTGATTGGATATCCCGAATCCGAAATTACGCGCGTGATTGAATTTATTTGAACAGATAGTTGCAAGATTCTACGTGTAAGTTAATGTGACGTGTATCAGTTATAATATTGCGTTTAAAACTTTATTAAAAGAATGTATAAATCAATTGTATAAATTTAGTAACAAGCGATACTTGTGTCAGAAGAGAGTGTAAAGTAACGTGCGCACGTTAGAGACGCACGTATGTTAAACGTACAAATCGAGAACTAAAGATAGAAAAGACATTGCGGTCACCGCGTTCTTAGAGCTGACAATGATAAGTTCTAGATTCACGTGGGTCACATGAGACCCGTGCGTGACGAAAACCTTGGTTACTTATCGCGACATCGAGTATCGCAAAACCGAGCGTCGCAATCTCTCTCATCGCTTTCCTTCCAGGAACGTTCCGCGGACAGTTGCACCTATATAATACTTGCATCGTGTTGCCACAACATCTCGTAATGGTCTCTACGATCCGTTCGGTTCGGATATTATTTCTCTATCTTCAAGTTAGAATCGGCATCGGCGTGAAAATCTCAACACACTTTAGATTTATATAAAAATAAATCTCGCAATTGTTTTTTTCCGCAACTTGGAATATCAAAAATTTTGATGTCTTTTTTGAACGTAGAATTTTCTAAAACACGAGATAACAGTTTGCAGAAAATTTTATTCAAGAAAAGGAACGTTTCTCCTGGAACTTGTGTCGCTGGTTTTCGTCGTCGCGTTTTAAAAGCGCCGCGGAAAGAACGTGGGAAGAAGTGTGTTGCCTCCTTTCGTGCACTCCATCCACTTATCTCGGTTTAGCAACAAGGATGCAAGTCACCGAACCCACCCCGGCGCGGTAGAAAGACGTTGATGTGAATTAATGGCAGCTTAAGTTATAGTTAGCGTCCAAGTGTTGCGCGTGTATATAAGGAGAGAGGGGACGACGCTGTGCGGTATTAATTAACGCGACCCCAAAATCTCTCCTCTTAACCCCTGAACTCCCGTCTAAACGGCACTGTATCACGGATACTGTTTCCCCGCTGGAAAAGGGGTGGGGAACGAACGAATACCCCATAAATATTATCTGCTCCTTCGCTCTTGACATAAATACAGGCGTCTGTTATGCAACGATTACGTAACGTCTACGAAATCTCACCCCGCCACGCGAGGTTCTATCGACAGATTTATTAACGCGAGATTTGTTGTTTTACATTTTGTTTTCCTGTGAAGTACAAGTTTTATTATTTAATTCTTATTTCACTTTCGATAGAGTTTCTTAAATATCAATAACACATCTCGGAGAATTTATCGTGAAACAAAATCTCTTGATGTTGCAAAATATCGAGATCTCTTTTTTTTTTTACAAATTATGTTTACTTTCCCCCGATAAAGCGAGCTTATCTCGCGCTTTAATTCAGCGATTACAATTAACAGAGGAAAAATTGAAACGCGCAGCGACCCTTTTGCGAGAAATGAGCAGGCCGGCCAACGTGAAAGAGCATTTTTACTTCCCGCACAAGAAAGAAGGCTTCGTCGAGCGGAGTAAAAAGCGAAATTTATAATCCGGAAAAACAATTATATGGAGAGGTCGCGGTCAAACGTCCGGACCGCCGCGCCGGCAAAAAACGGCTAATATCTCTCGTTTGATTTATACGTTTGCGAGCATCCGTAACCGGGATGCTGGAGGAACCGAGAGGGAGAGAAAGAGAGCGAGAGAGAGAGAGAGGCGCGGAGATATTAAATAGAATATTAAAGATTTAGCGGCGCGGGAGACAACAGAGCGCGTCCGATGTTCGGCCGATTCGAACGAAACGCGCGTGTGTGCGTGTGTGTCGACGGATGCAGGAAACTTATGTGTCTTATACGTGTATAAGATTCTTCTATATATGCGCGCGAAGATCGAGGAACGGTTTCGGCGAGCGCCATGGGGATGTGAAGACGCAGGGGCTGCCCATTTCAATAAACTGACCGCCATAAATCATATGTGCTACATACCATGAGCCGCGTGCATATTATACATTTACATGTGCCGCTCTCATGACGTTCGTATTCTACAAGTTGCATCGAAACGTCGTGTCCGTAAGGAAGAAGAGCGCATCGATTTCCGCGCGATCGCGTTTATGACGCGCTGAAACAAAAGTAGTGATCATCAGTCGCGCTGTGTGCGAACTTATTTTTATTATTTTATCTACACACAATATCTGGCGCAAAATATATTGCGCTTACGCAGACATTCTATTCTGTTGCCTCTTTTCAATAATTTTTTTTTATACTTGTCAAAAACGGCACGGTTTTATCTGTATGAGAATTTCGTGCCATCACGTTGGTCAAACACGTGCGAGTGAAGCTTAAATCTAAGAAATACACAAGAAGCTCCACTTATCTTATGCGAGGGTTTTTTTTTTAACACCTCCGGAGCCCTCTTCCTGTCCTTTCGTTTTGTCGCGCAAACCTCTTTGCGGTCGAGTAATAAAATCGGACTGCGGGCAGTTTCGTCCAGCCGGGACGAACGCCTTATTGCATGTAAAACATTTATGCTCCCTGGATATTGGCAAGCACTTACGTCGGTTCTCACACACATACACTGTTCCCGCAGTCTTTCAGACGATAATAATAATAGTAATAATTGATAGGCCGTTTATATGCAACTTATTATTATGAGACTATTTATACGTGTGCAATGTGCGGTAAAAATTACATTAATTAATCTTTACACAAATTATAGAAAATGGAATTTATGAATTGAAGAAATAAAAAAGAAAATGTGCGAAAACAAATAAAAAATCGCAACATACTTATAATGATAATTTGAAACACATAAATTAAATAAATAAAAACTGTGACATACTCAGCGAGAATGTAAAACGCATCTTTTACGTTCGAGTAAATAGAACCTATTCATATCAAGTGGCGTGAAATAAAAAAAACAGTTTTTTTAAACATTACATTTCAAATGTGTCACGCGTTACGCCGCTTTGGTTTATAATGAGAGATTTCGCGTTCTGTGTTACATTCTATCTCCGGCCCCCCTTCGTCTCGCTCAACGCAACGTATCTCAATGCGTCAATGTGACGTTCAACAGTTATATCGCGCGTCACAAAGCACGACGTTAATAACACGTCGGAAGTCAGAACGTGACGTCGGGTGGTGGTGTCGCTCGGCTCGTGACAAGTGTATTAGCCTCGTTAAGGGCGCTATGACATATATAATATTCCTCTTCGTATTTTTTTTTTTTTTTTTTCGAATACTTATACTTTTTTATATTAAAAAAAAAAATATATATATATATATAAATATATTTGAATATTACATTTTGTATGTAATTACTCGACAGTTGATATAAGGAAGATTATTCCGAGAAAAAAGCTCTGCATTTGATATTTGAGGTTATAAATAATTATGTATTTATATAATTACATATAAAATTGAAACAATTTTACACATGATTGTATATAACTATAAACAACTAAATTTTTTTGCATATACGAAGGACCTCATTTCTGAGAGGGAGAGTTAAAAATTACTGAAAAAATTAAAATATTAAACAGGATATATTTTGTGCGTGTGTATGTACATTATGTCGTTACTGATTCATTGCTAATTTCCAATCTTTTCAACGAGATTGGTTACGTTTTGCGATTTTATTACGGGGTAACACACGTCTGTGTGAAATTATAATCACGCTTCTCCCGCGGTACTTTTGAAAACATTTTGGGGTTGCATGACTGAAAATTCGATTCACTTTAAAGCCGGTCTCCCTTTTCTAGGAAAAAAAAACGGAGAAGAAATGAGCCTTTCGCTCGGGGATCGTTTAAATGTGCCCTTTAGTGCCTCTACTTTAAACAATTCGCCGATTTCGCAGACCACCCCACTGCGATAAATCAAAGAAATTCGACTGATACACCATGCCACTTTTAATCGACTTCCGCCACCCTCCCGCTTTTCTCTCCGAATTGCGTGCGATATATTATATCAATTATAGAGAGATGCAATTCTATCACACACAAGTTGATTGCCATTTTGTGGAATCATTTAAATTAAATAATCTGTTTTTTTTCTATCTATTATTTATCTTTAAATTTATTTCATCGCAAAAATGTTTTTTTTTTCTGACAGCTCAGTTTCTCTTGATGACACTCCAACTGACAAAACAATTAATTAGGCTTCTATTTAGTATTTCATGCTTCTATCCCTTCTCTGGTGATCAGGCACGATTCAATAATCCAATCAAGTACAACTCCAATGTATGACTTGCGCTCTTTATCGGCTACTGGCATAATAAAAGTCAGTAGCTAGGGGGTATAGTATATTTGATAGTATATCCGCAGTTACGACCACACACGATGGGGCTTCGATTCTATAACGTTGCGGGGTAAAAGGGGGTGCCGGCGATTGGTTCTATCTACCTCGCCCCTCATCATACATTGTGAGGCTTCTCTTCGGTTCTCGGCTCAATCTACACCTACTTAACCTTATTCGCTGCTCCGTAAATACGCGGATCAATTCTGAGGAAACGCATCCAAGTCGGGTAAGTTCCGAGAGTGTCGCAGTTAATTATAAAATATGCACTTCTCTTCAGGTTACAAACAAAGAAAAAATAATACGACATTTATTTAAAAGAAGAGAGAGTAATTACCTGAAATATATTTTAGACAAACTTTCCGTAAGAAATTTTTTATAAATTAAAACTATTTTTTTTCTAAATTTCGTTTACGTGAAACAAGCGAAGAACGCGCCTTTATTTTGCCTTTAACCCTAAATAATTCTTACTCTTGCATCTGAAAAAAAAAACTAAAATAAAGAAAGCTATGATCTCGAAGACAATTCCGCAATTTCTGAATTTCTGTAGGCGCTTAGAATGTACAACGGGGGATGTGACGAGCGGATCGAGTCGATCTCCTAAATTTCTTTTTATGGCCCGAATCTGTGACATCATCGACACCCATAAAACGACGGAGACACAATTTTGTTGTTGTTGTACCGATTAACTTTGTGCTCGATACGTTTTTATCAAAAACGTCGTACGCGTCACTTTGCGGAGATTCCGCGATTCTTCTTTCGTAAGAGAGCAAATCGAAGTCGAAAAATCCTAAACAACAATTCAAAAAACGTCGTGTTACCGAGACGTAATGTTCGCGTGAGGACGCGTATTTTTGCGAGGCAGGAAAAGATTTCGATTCCGTCGATCAGACCCGGCTATTCGTGCTATCTTTATGGGAGAACGTGCGCACACGGACCTTTTACGTGTACACACATGTGACTTATGTCACACACATGAAGACGGTACCCCTTGCGCGTAACACGCACCCGTGGATAACGCGCGCACGCATGCTTACACACGGGGCTATCGGATCATTTCGATATGGAATCCCATTGATACGATCCCGTACTAAGAATCCGCCTGTTATTATTCCACCTCGTCTAACCACGACTCCCGACACATACGTTCCGCTCTTGTGCGCGGTCGTTTCAACTCGTACCTTATATTACGCGGGACGAAAAGAGACTTGATCCCGTAAAGGAGACGTTCTTTATTTCGTTCTTCCTTTCTCCGAAGCGCGATTTGCCCGATAATTTCTGACTTTCATCCGTCTCGCGGATGTGTTTCTGGTGCCAACGAGTATTCCATATAGTAGTACGAGTACTCCATAGACTCGGTCGCGGAACGACAACAACACACGGCGAGACTTTCCGACTTCTTTATGCTAATGAGAAATTTCCGCAGCACTGAAAACGGTTGTTCGTATAGGTCGCCGATCGTCTCTTCTGGCAGTATCTTCTGATTCCTCCGCTTCCGTACATCGGATCCGTCTGCCCCTTCGGGGGTTGGCCGTGCTCTGTGGCGATCGCGCAATAATACTAAAAAGATAAGACCTCCGGGAGAGAAAGAGAGAAAGGGGCGCGACGGTGCTGTCCACCCTTCGGGGCGAGCTATTGCTCCGAGGCTAGGTGGCCCATAAGCTACCGGACCTTACGTAGATGGACCGTATAGGAAGAGAGAGACTTCTCTCCCGCGCACACACCCCGCGTATATATACGCACACGCACGTCTCACAATGGAGAGACCGTGTGGCGCTTACGACGTGGCGTCGTTTCCCCGGCGCGTCGTTGTGTGCTGCGCTAATAATGGGCGGACGAGCCGATCAGCCAGTTGACCGTGACTAGATAAAAAATACTGCCTGACAGCCAACCCACCCTCGAATCCAGTTCACCCCTACGTGTGTGTGTGTGTGTGTGTGTAGAAAGAAAGAAAAAGAAAGAGAAAAAGAGAGAGAGAGAGAGAGCGAAGTAACAAACTATCGGACCGACTCCCGACCAGTTGTCATGCTAATCGCGTGCAACTTGGTGGGACGCGCGTTAGGCAGTTTGCGCTGGAAACCCCCAAAAACTTAGAGAAGAGGTTGGGTTACGAGGTTAAATCGTAAATTCGGAATAAGCATTGTACGGAATAAGGATGGATTCTCGTAATCGATACCGCGTGTTCGTCGCGAGTACAGTAACATGAAAAATTGAGAAGACAAGAATATATTTTGATTAGATAAATCTGACAAAGAACTCATCAGATTTTAAGATTTCTTTTGGAAAAAAAATATTAAATTTGAAACTTCACGGAAAGTAAGAAGCGAAGCGAACGTGTCATCCTTCTCGCTCAACAAATCCTCAGTTTTTTTTTTTATCTCAATTGCTCACTACGAGTGAGATAAAATTTAATATCTGCAAAAAAAAAACAAACCTAAAAATTTACGCACGATAATTAATTATCAAGCACCGTTTGTATCAGCAGTCGTAAGTTTCGAGAAGAATAAGGAAGAGAGAAGGTGTGCAAATCGCTTGTTCCGGACGCACTTACGGCGGGTTTGACTTATGAATTCTTCTGGACGATGGACGATGGGCAGCCGCTTAGCGATATAATAAAATAAACTGTCAGCGGCAGCTCGCATAAAAATGCTAAAGAGCTTCGTACGTCGTCCGCATTGCCGTGCAGATGTGTTCCGCGCAGAAGAAAATCGGGAACAGCAGTAGTGTGGACAGTATAGGTACCTTTCTCTGGAAAAGTTTTTGATTCGAATCTAAACAATACTTCGCAGAATAAATTTAGATAAAATTTAATTACGTTTGATAAGGGAGGAGACACATTATCAGTTGTCTTTATATTTAAGACTGACTTTATTTATTGATTTTTGTACACACATGTGTTGTTTATTTAAATATACAAATCATTATACGCGTTTCTCAAAAAAATCACAAAATTAAAAGATTCTTAAAGTATCGCGCTGAAAAGCAGCGAACTAAGCTGTTTGTGTCAGAATGCGCACGGTGTTATTGTACTCGGGCGTTGCGACACACGATGTGATGCGCGCCGGTCAATCCGGTGCGAGTGAATATATCGCGCCGATGATAAACGCAGCGTCGATAAATTCGTATCTCCCTCTCTCTTCTTGCTCCCTGTAAATCATTGCCGAGACATTTAACCTTGGCGTTGTACACGTGATCCTAATCAGTGCATTCCGCGGAATTAATTCATGTGCGATTCTTGGACGCGAACGAAAAATCGCAAGCGCGATAAAATAATCGTATTTAAATAATCGTATTTAAAAATTATTAATTAATATGATATAAAATACACATGTTTATTTAACGAAGCACAAAATAAACAACTTATTACTTCTGGGGTCGCAACTCCACAATTCCTGGAACGCGTAAGATCGTTTAAATTTTCACACACATTTATAATTTATATACAAACTTCAATCAACACAGCAATCTTGCTCCATTTTTAACATCAGACCAGACGTAGTAGTAATTTCGACGTGGCGAGGATGGAGGATGTTTTCTAGGAAAAGCGTGGGGTTACGAGTCGTGGCAAGTGGGGAAGAAGGGGAAAGGAGCACGATGAGGCAGGCACAATGATAACAACGGCCGGCCATCAGGGGACCGATGGGGAATGTGCGCGAGGAGTTGAAAGTTGTATCGCAAGTGTAGGCGGGGCCACTGGCGCCAGGCGCTTCGAACGCCTGGTTCCCGGAGGTGCGCGAGATGCGTCCGCAAACTGGATAGGTATTCCCGGTGGCGCGGGAACCACCTCACGCGACGACGACGACGATCCCTTTCCCGTCCTCACCACCCCTCCGTGGTGTGCACGTGTGTACGTACGTGTGTAGCTCGTCTTCACATCTCGTGCATCTGTCTCGACGCACAACTGCGTAAAATTCGCGTGCAACTCGAAGAAAATATCTCGACAATAAGTCGAACCTCGCAATGTTTTACAACTGGTAGATTAAGAACGGTGTTAATACTGACAAGAATGTCTTAGTGCGGCAAAAATTATGTTAAGAAGAATAAAATCTAGATGCAAATATTTAAATATTAGTTACAGTTCTGCAAAAAATCTTTTTTGTCATGAAAAATATAATATCGTTCTTCTAAAATTTCAAATTTCGATTATTTCTATAGTGACGCTCAAAACGTGAACGCGGTTTCGCGTAGAACGAGAGTAACTAATGAGATCATCGCGGTAGATCGCACGCGCCATCATCAGGGGGAGAAGGACAGAGAAGGGAGTCTTAAAACCGTTAACGATATCACTCGTCAATCACGCTGACGGCTGGCGGCCGACGCGCAAAGGAGGCCGGAGGAGAAGAGGAAAGAATTATACCGGCGTAATGCCGGAAAACGCGATCAAATCTGCCTCCTCGGGATTCGGAGGGACGCGCGAGCGAGCGAGCCGATCGCGACTCGCATGAACGATCGCGAATTAAATCGCCGTCTACTTCTGTCGTGACGGTAAAAGTAATAATTCCGTCTGAACGGGATAGAAATCCGTCGCGTCGCGACCCCCCCAAAAAACGTACGAACGTCTCTATAACTCAATGTCGGGATGACTGATCCCGAGACGTCGATACTCATATCGAACTTCCGCAAACAAGAGCTGCAAATTTTATTGTGTCTTCTTGAACGAGCGCTCCATTTTGGTAAATTCACCAATAATCGTTGGTGCGCAATAAAAACTTTTCTTTATTGTATTTACGTTGTATATAATAACAAACATTTTTCTTTCTACATAACTGCAACTTCGTCTTTGTTACAAAACAAAAGCATACAAATATTTTTTTCTGTATGTTTTTGGTCAATAAAATTATATAGTAAGATCGGTAAATTATATTACGCAAATATTTGTACGAGTTTATATAAATAGATAATTACGTCAACGTAATTTATTCCTTTCTCTATAAAATATCCTTTCAGTATTTTTTTTTAGAAATAATATGTGATTTCATATACATATATATAAAATTAAAACAGATAATAAAATTATTCAAAACATTATGCTCACATACTTGGTGTAAATACATTTTCGATACATTTTTTATTTTAATTAAAATATAATAGATTTATCTTGACAGGTATATGAGCGTATTTATTTTGTAAAAAAAACTTCAAAAATCGTTTTTTTAAATAACACGATATAATTATAAAAAATATAACAATTATTGCAATTTACCGAATAATAGAAGGTTGCAAATAAAATTTATACAGAAGCTTAACAAAAACATTTTAAAAAATGTGCAATAAAATTTAATATTCTTAAAAAATAATAAAATTGGTAAATAAACTTGATAAAATATACATATATACCATCGCTTATCTCCTGCGTTTTTCCGGATTTAACCCTATTATTATCGCTACAACATTTTAAGTTGGAATTATATAACATTAAATACAATTCTTTTTTTTTACGGATAGAATTAAGACCTAGAAAACAGCCAAGAAAGATCCTCTTCCTTTTCTTCCGCGAAAACATGCAAATTTACAGACGGGATTATACAAAATAATGGAGGGGGACGTGAAAATAATATATGATTGCAAATACCGATACTTCGATCATCGCGATATACGCATATCGTCCTATTTTACATATTATCGAAAAATACCGGTTACCTCTACCAAGTAATTTCGATACTCGTTAAAAAACTGAACCCACAAGATCCGCAATAGATATTTTATAACGTACAAAAAAACACAAAAAAAAAGGGTAAGAAACGTAATTCCCGCGTTATCTAATCAGTATCACTACCTGTAGATGCGTTACATACAGAGGCAGTCGAAGCTCTTGCAAGAAAAGTCCAGTGCAAGAGACCCAAAGATTGCTCTCGTGATAAAAGGGTTCCTACAGTTTCCCAGGCGCATCTGGTGATTCTTGCGAAGTCATCGGCGCCATCACGTGCCAAACGATTCCGCAAGTCCTCGCCCCTTCTGTTTCGCGATTTTTACGAAAGCGACCAGTGTCATCGGGGGCACCGAAATGGTGACGTCTCTCCGCGAACGTAACGCGGAAAAATGAGTGTGGCATCCCTTTCCCCTCCCGACACTTCCCGTGGCTGTTTGACTTAATTTTACGAGGGTTCGCGCGGAACGACGAGGGTGGCATAGCCGCGAGGGGCGAAGAACGCGCGCGCGGCAGCGACAGCGACGGCGGCGGCTTAGCGGATAAAAATTATCCGTTTAAAGTCGAGAAGCGCTATAAAAGTGCAGTTAAGCTTTCCGACGGGGCGCAAACGTTAGACTCTCTTTCCTCGCGTTTTCTCCTCTCGCGCGGCGCGATAACTATAATTGGTAAATAAGCGCGTTTAAGGAGGGGGTTGGGCTGCTGAAATTTCAAGAAATTAAGACGCCAACTTTATACACGCGCGCACAATTTCGAGTTTCCCCTATCTGTGCGAGGAGTCTCTCGCTTTCATTTAATTGTTAAACGCGAGTGTAAAATAAATATTAGCGTATAACAGATTATATATAACATAAAAATTATTTTCGGAAAATATATAATACGTACGAAATTATTATTTTCTGTTATCGCGTAATTAAAAGCTTTCGCAACGATACATTTGGCACTCATTTTGGCAATCGTATCTTCGACTATTGTCTTTTACTTCAATACCATTTCTCTCTCTGTCTTACTAGCTTCTGAAGCTGTAGGACAATTCTATTTTTTTGTTTTTTTTAACATGATCTGTAATTTATACTAAAATAAAGCTATCATAAGTTATCTATATTTGTATATAAGTGTGTGTGTGTGTGCGTGTGCGCGCGCGCGCGTGTGTGTAAAAAATCTATGATTCTCTTCTCGTTTATCTGTGTAATTCGTATATCCATTTTGCTAAAAAAATATAGCAAAATGATCAATAAAAATTAATAAAAAAAATATTGCAAGCTTAATTGCACAGTTTTCTTCATAAAAATAAATCTATGAAAACTTTATATGAAAAAAAGTTATTGATGCCATCGTAAATACTTGCATGTCGCGAATGATAATTTTCTTTTGCGCACATCAAAAAGACAAATGTGAAGGAATCTCGTTTCGAGAATTGAAAGAAATCCGAGAAGAGAGGATAGATGAAACGCTAACGAGAAGACGAATGTGACCCTGGCTGCCCCTAGTCAAAGGTCTCATTCTAATCGAGAAAGAAGAGAAAGAAGAAACCGAGAAGAAAGAGAAAGAATGTATACGGTTGCGCGTATGCGTGTGTGTATGTGTGTGTGTGTGTGTGTGTGTATGCGAGCAAAAACACCTGATATTTATGGTCCAGCTGATCGGTCGCTCCGCTCGCAGATCGGATCTCACTAAATCACCAGTCCGGTATACGCCTAGGAAGGAACTAGCCGCATCCCCTCGCAGAGCCCATGGGCAACCATAGGGTTCAATGTACAGTGACGCGATGACGAAGAATAGAAGAAGAAATCGATGAGAGGAAAGTTGAAGTCCTACTGCTGCCTTTTGCGCCTGGCACGCCTTCCGAGCAATGTATCATATCTGAAAAACTGACCAAACGAGATATAAAAATTACATATATATCATTTAGTACGCACGGTCAATTGCGCGCGATTGGTTTACTAATGAGAAATTTCTACATTCTGGGAAGATTAAAGTATTTTACACACTTCGTACACAATCGCCAGTATATGAATTAATTTTCACAGCTACAATGATATTATAATCTTACGATACAACATTATTAAAATAATATATTTAAATAAAATATATCAAAATAATATATTTTTTTTTATAGGAAAAGATTTCAGAACATTTTACTGATTCTATCCGAATATCTGAATTAAATAACGGCTCGCACAAAGCTTCGACAGCTGATCCGATGATAGTCTGCGGGTCGGGTTGCGCTGAACTTGTCGATCGCGAAAATGTGCATGCACATGCTTCCTCTTTCGAGAAAGCAGGGTAGTTTGATCTGATTAGCGAGTATCGATCGCTTTTGACGAGCCGATTGTCCGACTGGGTCAGGGTGACCTTCTTCAGGGTCGTTACACCAGAAACATTATGATTGTATCGCTTCCTTCTTCGTGGACGAGCCACTGTCAATTTTTTAATTCATTGATTTTCACGCGTTCAACTGATTCTAAATAACATTTGCTTCTCACACATAATAATTTTCAGACATTAATTCCGAAGAAAATTAAAAACCCTAATAAAGAGAATTTTAATTGCAACGTTGTTTCGTTTTATTCACTTCATTTTTAAATATCGTTTCTAACTAAAAAGTCGAGTTTCTAGAAATATCTCAAGACAAAACAATGATACATTTTATTGTTTTACAAATATAACAAGCGCTGCAATTTGCGTTGAAAGCACTCGATATGACCCCACGATTATTATTCCTCGATCAAGCGAAGTAAGAGAGAGAGAGGACTGGGTCAAGGTGGCCGTCTTCTCGTGATCTTCTTACTTCCGCGTCTCTCCGCAGATTTCGTTCATTCGGCGAAGATGTCGGATCGGTGAACATGTATGTTCAAATGCATACACGTACATATGTACATACATGTGTATATATATATATATATATATACATATATAGTATATGTATATGTACACATCTGATTGTGTGCATGTGTGTCCGTCGATCGCTGTGAGCGCGCGGGGGTTACGGATATAACCCACGTGCCGCGTCATCAACCACCGCGAACCTACATCGTCATCAGAAGTGAAAGATGCTGGCGTCGCCAAATCTTTCCTTTCTCCACTTCTACACGCGGTGAGAGTAAACGTGACGTCACCGACTTAAAGCTGCCGGACGAAATGAACCGATTGATTCGGTCGTTTATCGAACGGCGGGGATTAAAAGTCAGCGCGATTTTCAATGATCCGAGGATTCCGAGCAGCGGAAATATACACGGAGAGCGCGCGCGATTGCCGGTTTAATCTGCCATGTTTCGGCAAACTCATCGGATACTAACACTGCAGGTTTCAATATTTGTTTCGATACAGCTATTTCGTTTTATACAAAATGATGTATTTTTTTTAATTATTTTATAAATTAAAAACTTCACAAGAGAAAAAATTTCTCGCGCGATGACGATACGGCCGAAGTATAATCTTCGCAGAGCTCGACCGAGACACGATCTTCAACCACCACGTGTGTATCGTATATACACTCGAAGAAATGAATCATCAATTTGTTTAATTATTAAATAAGGTCATTGTAATCTGTTTACACATCTCTTTCTTATCGTCCAAGTACACACATTGTTGCGTCTGATGATAACATCGAGCCGTTGAGTAATATAAGCTCCGAGAGCCGTCGCGGAACCGAACAATGCGAGTGTGTGGTCCACGTTATCAGGCTAGAGAGGAATCAGCTCGGTAAAACAAGAGTAGGATCGATTATTAATGGATGTAAACAAGGAATGTGTAACAGTAACGCGAATGCGCACGACAAACGAACACACACGTCTCACTGAACGAAGTTACGAAGCTTCCGTTCCACATTTCCGTGAACGTTTAATTTTTTAGTTGGAAAAAAATTTGCGGAAAAAAATAACGGCGACATCTTCCTCTCTTGTCCGCTCGTATCTTTGACTACATGTATTCCGGATGTAGTTACGAGGCGAGATAGAGGACGAAGAACGAGGAGCTGCATGAAGAACGCGCGAGGAAGCGCAAAGGGAGTGGATCCACGGGGGAAAAAAGGAAGAAAGCGCAGAGGGGTTGTTGTGGGAGATAGAGATAGGCCACGGTGCCGGCGTGACTTGACAATAAAGCTCGTCTCACCTCCGGCCTCTGTTCTCGAGGCCCCCGGTTTTCGACCCCTTTGCCACCCCACCTGTGTTTCGCCTGGCGCTTCTAACACACCTCTCCACACAATTCGCTTCCTCTCCCTCCCGCACCATTGACTAATCTTGCCTATCGCTCGTGAACCGACCCGACGTGTTACGCGCAGGAGTTATGAGCCCGCGAAACTCGAGCTGCCAACCGATTCCTCTCTTTCTTCCCTCTTCAAGTTTTCTTTTCTTTCTACATTACCGCGTTATTATCAACTTGGCAGAAGTGACATTTTTAAAATAATTATTTGTATGTTAGAAATGAGTTTTTCAATAAATTGGTGAAATTATAATATATTTGTTGTGTGAAACATTCTGCATAATATAAGAGAGGAAGATTATGTAACTAATAATATAAGAGAGGAAGATTATGTAACGAACTTTATATGTAAATTGTACTATGTCGGAATATATTGTATCTTAGTATTATGCGATAGCTGTACAAATCTTGGAACGGGCGATCGATCTGTCAACTTGACGTGTGACGTCTGCTTATGTAGGGAGATCGTTGCGAAGAGGGAGAGAAACTTTTGATCAAACGATTCTAGACAAGTCTGTTAAATTCACATTAAAATCTTATTCATCGTTGTACTCGATAATTACTAATAAAAGTTTACGCGATTTGCACGCGCGAAACTTTAATGTTGACACATTTGATGTAAGAGAAATTAACGCAACTTTTTGCATCCAAAAGGCATCGCCTCTTTAACTCTCGTATTACCGTCTTTTATTATCTTCGTCACAGTTGCTGTCATTGACAAGTAGGACGATAAAAATCTGCGAACGTAATTATTCGTCCGCATTCACAAGTAAGGAGTTGGCAGACTTGTACAAGGTGTCCGCGAAGTATGGGAAATTTTAATCGCGCGCGCGAGATGCGTGCGTTTGCTAAGATGTTATTTAATTTGACAAAAAAATTAAAATTATTTCTCTCTTAATCAAATATAATAAAACCGCTAATTTAAAAAATCGACTTAAAATAGTTTTTAATTATATAATCTCCATTGTGTATCTTTGAAATTTAATTCGTACAAATTTCGATCGTCTTGCAAAAAAAATTCTTAATTCCGTGCGTGGAAGATGACTTTTACATGACGACCAAAGAAATATGCGATCTCTAGTAGAACGCTCTGTACACTTTCTATCAGGGCGCAATCTCGCCCGCGCGAACTCTCTCTCTCTCTCTCGTTTCTCTCCTACTTTCAACCCGAGCTGCGGGTTTTGAGGCTGCGAAAGAGGTGAACGTATTGTTTACCGACGTTCCATCCCGATGGTTTCATCGCCGAGCGGCGATGTCAGCAGAAATGGCGTTGCAAATAAAGCGAGGGAAGTGGGAAAGACTGGGGAGTTGCGCCACCGCGCGTCGTCGGTTCGTTCATGAAATCTCGCGCGCTGCGTGCTCGCATTTCCAAAGTAGCGAAAGCCAGTCGTGCGTTCGCGCATCGCCGAATGATTTATTCGCTACTGTTATAACAACGACTTTGATTAAATTTTGCTGATAATTCCGCGTGTCTCTTTTTTTTCGTAAATATAGCGAAATATCAAATTCAAATAATTAGATTGCACGATATCATTTGTAAAATGAAAAAGTTTGAAGATTCGGAAAGTATTTATGGTGTAAAAAATTGTGTATGTACACGTAACTTTGTAAAGTTTTTCGATAACTGTGTTAAACAGCATATGTAATCACGTAAACGTACAACAAAAGACTTAATTTTCCTAAATCGAGTTAATATTGTACCTACAATTCTGATTCTTGTGCGAAAATTAAATGTAAAGAAAAGTTGTTGATTTCTTAATTTGTAACGTAATGAAAAAATCAATCGTGAACATAAAACAACATTAAACTGACATGATTACCAATTTTCGTAGATGATTTTTCAATTGTTTTTACTTACCAATCGAAGAATCCATCGACGCAGCGAATGATGACTTCTCAGGTCCAACAAGCGCCTCCTCGGCGCTGTCGTTGTCACAGATAGACTTCAGGACTCGCGGGTGCCGGTTGATGTTGCTGCTGCTGCTGCTGCTGTTGCGGATGCTGTTGTTGATTTTGAGTCTGATGTGGTTGCTGTTGTTGCTGCTGTTGTTGCGGCTGCGGCTGCTGTTGCTGCTGCGACGTCTGCTGTTGATGATTATTGTTGTGATTATGATGACTCTGCCGGGCTCTCAACATCTCGTATCTCTGTTTGTAGAGATCGCGCTCTTGTTGATACCGTGCCACCTCGACTTTCAGACGATTCAGCTCGCACTGCAGATTCCGATTGGTGGTCTCGAGATCGTGGCGTTGCTGCAGCCGCTTGCTGCGGCAGTTCTGCGCGTAGCCGCGGTTCTTCAGCGTTCGTCGTTTTTGCTTCAGTCGCACGACCTTCGCACACACAATCGACACAATTTGTAATTTTTATAATAAGAAATTTTGAAGACATAATTTCACTGTGTGAAAAGAAAATTCAAATTCTATAATTAAAAAATAAGAGAGACAAGAAGTGTTTTGTTTTTTTTCACATTAGCAAACGAAACATATGTCGGTTTTTTGACGCGATTAACTCCTTTGCGCGCTCTCTTTGTAAATTCACCATTCGTGTCTCTCGATATAAGTCTTCATATTATCACAATTATTATCCTCAATTTAAAAACATGAATATATCGCAAAGTATCCTCACATGCAGAGTGCACTGGGAGCAAGAAGTCTCACCCACCTCTTCTCGCGGGCAACCATGCAGACGCTTATTGAGCTCACGCACCGAGAGCGACATCAAGAGTTCGTCGTTCATCAGCTCCTCCTGCGGATTCGAGCCGTTACAATTGGAGTACAGGTGGCTGTTGTTCGGATGGCACGGGCTGGGCTTGTTGCCGCAAGAGCTCACGGAGCACACGCTCAACGGTCTGCCCGGTTGCATCGGGATTCCCTGCATGCTGTCCTCCATTCCCTGCATCACACCCCCGCCCGCGGGAATCATACCTCCTCCTGCACTCTGATAATACTCTATGTGATTCGACATCGCCAAATATCCACCTATGACAAAAATGCGCGCCCGATAATACAATATTCTACGGAAACGCGCTGGAAAAAGAGAACGAAGAAAACGTGAAAAGTGTACGGTGTATGATGATGCATGTATTAATACCTGTGTAACGATGAACATTGGATCTGATGAGAGTCTTTTTAATGGATGATTAATCCACCAAGTCAAATTTTCATCACCGAACAAAATGCTGAATGATTTCTGACACAAGTATTGCGACTTTTTTTTTTTTTACTTTGTAGATATATTGTAGGATTTTTTCTCCCAAGATGAGTGTAAATATACTTGTAACGATTGGTCCTCGTTTCGAAATTATTCCGAGCAGAGTATCTCTGTCTGGTGTGACAAGTGTACTTATATGCAACTAGATTTTCATCTTTCTAAGCCGATTGTGTAATGCAACAGTGTACCTGTGTGCCTGGTGAGTCGCGACGGATGCTGCAACTCCTGAAAGGGATGATGCGACGTCGGGGCTGACCAGGACTCGTGATGGGGCTCGTGGTTTGGTTCCTGAGGACAGTGAGGCCTCAGATCCAGCGGCTCCTGCCGCAGCGACTGCGTCAGCCATCCCATTCCCGTGCTGACCTGCATCTCTTCCTGCACGAGCGCCGACGGTTGCTGTAGCTGCAGCAGTATGCTGCCACGGTCGCGAGGATCGCGCGCGTCCCGGAGATCCCGGTCGCCCCGGTGCAGCTGCAAAGGTGGCGGCGACGCCGAAACCGGCGGCGTGTCCGGCGGTGTGCCGGGATGAGAGAGCGTGGTGAGATGCGCCGCGGCGCCCGGTGGTGCCTTCACCAGGACACCATGCTGCACCTGAATGTGCGGCTGACCGTATAAGGGATGTGGTTGTTCTAGCTCGTGCGCAGGCGGCGTCAACGGCGCCAGGGTCAGACCCTGCGGCTGCATCTGACCCGGAAGCTGCACCACGCTGCCGTTCACCATCACCGTCGGCGAGCCCATTCGAACCTGCAACGCGAAGATTCCGGTACCGTCGGTAGTGTCATTGACGACAGAACGAAAAATAATGACAGACAAAACAATCTTATTTTTTTCTTACGTTTTGATTGATCTCTTTATATTGATAATGTTTTTACACAAGAAAGATTACGATTTCCTTAAATGTTTCCGACCAGGTTTAAATACGCAGATATGTTGTCTACTGTTCCTATCATAAAAGAACACATCGCACGTGTCAGTAGTACAGATTCGCGATTTATTAGTTTACACATGTTTCGGTTCTCGGTTCTCGTGCAGCACGTACGCCGCTCACTGTGTTCATAACACACTGATATAAATAATGTTGTAATAGAGCAATTATATTTTTTGTTTTGTTTTGTTTTTTTTTTTTTTTTGTTTGTTTGAGAACAACATTATCAAACTATTACATAAAATGTCTCTTCTCAAATTATAAATCCTTTTTACTAATAAGTTCAATAAGTTTTTCTGTACATACATTGAGACGTGTTTAATTAGTTTTCTTAGATTTAAATAGAGAACGCGTAAGAACAAACTCTTCACACGCAAAATAATAAATTTCTTTAATTCCCAAACACCAGGACAATTATCAATCAATTCTCATGATAATTAAATAATCCCTTGAAACGCAGTACTTTGCAAAAGAGATTATTACATATATCCTCATTACAATCCGATTTAGATATATTTTGTGAACACGGTCTAATTAAAAAAAAAAAAACAATAAAGTTTTGCCTGCAACAAAAACACACCGACTTACATATGCAATTTCTGAAGTAAGGAAATTTCGCTTTTTCAAGTCGCTCTCACTGTGGACGTTTCCGAAATGTGATATCGCGCTCACCTCTCGCTTGACGTCGGCGGGGTCCAGATGATCGAGAACGAACTCCTGCACGTACTCTCTTGCCAGATGGTCCTCGGCTTCCATCTTAACCTCGTCGACCTCAACTTCTACTTCTTCTACCGCGTTGACCGCGGTCGCATACGTGAGCGTCTCCTGATCACCACCGCCGCCGCCGCCACCGCCACCTCCGCCACCAGCACCACCGCCACCTCCACCACCACCCAGGCAACTCGTCACCGTCGTTTGTTGCGTTCTGACCACTTTCCTGGTCGAATATTCCGATGTCGACGTAAAAAACTACTCGGACAAAATGTCCAGACAATGATCCGCCTCGCCACGTGAACGGCAAACTCGAGATCCTAAGTTCCGATGAAACTCTTCTCGATCTCAAAGCAGTCGACAATGAGAAACAATTTTCTGTGATTACTGAGAAGAAACTCCGATCTTTCAAGCGAACCTGTCAGAAGCAATGTGCTTCGACGTATCGTTAGTGCATGCTAGCTTTTTCGCGACTGCGACGTCGTATTCGATCCTGGTTTTTCTTCCCGAAGTTTTTGATTCTGTTTCGCCGGAGTTTTGTTAATAAAGGAAATGCTTTTTACATAAGACTCTCTATGCAGCACGTAAATATATTGCGTAGATCTGGACGGTAATTGGATTCGCAAAAGACTTCCTCTGAGAGACACAATGGCGTCGTGATAACCTGTTCTTTGCAGGCCAGGTGAGAGATTAAAGACTTGGTCGAACTACTGTACAACTACGATTTTCTTAAATGTTACGTCACGTGTAAAAATCTAAGATATGTCACGGCGAATACAAAGAGCGATTCTTTGTATTCGCGTTCTCAACGTGTGTATTAACTGCACACACCCTTAAAACTGATAGATTCGAGTACAAGAAGAATCGCGTTGAAAAGCTCACGGATACATATGCATCTTCTGATTCTTATCACTACTGAATATTACTTCGTGTCTCAATCGCAAGTATTTCCGCACACTATATATCGGTCGATTCCACCCGCAATCACTGACACTTGGACACTTTCCCCGCCAAAAAAAGCGTCCGAATTCTGGCGAGCGATTCTCCCTCGCGAACGCTCCGCCAGTTCCGTTCCCCAGCTAGTTATCGCGGAGTGAACAGTCGGATCTTATCCGCTTCCTTCCGCGCGCCGCTCGACGACAAGATCGAGAAGCGACGGAGGTCTCTCAATTAATGAAACACTTCGCGCTCGTAGATCGGAACCACCGACGACCCCACCCCCCGAGATTGATTCGCGCGATCGAACGATGCCCCCGTCGATCACGCGCGCGCGTGTACTTTTTTTCGAATTTTCGCGCTCTCCACCGCGAGAAATCGATGAAGATCACAGATCGCGAGTGAGTGAAGAAAACGGGGGGAGAGAGAGAGAGAGAGAGAGAAAGAGAGAGAGAACGAGAAAGAGAGGGAGAAAGAGACGGAAGAAGAGGAGAGAAAGAGATTGCACTTAAAGAGAAGGAGAAAAATAGATCGCGTGGCAGACAGCAAGTAGATACGCCGTCTGAGTGGTGACTGGACGGACGTATGCCGAGAGTGAGCGCGGATTCAATCTTTCCGCGCAGGACAGACACGTGACGTCACACGCGGTAGGCGTGATCGTCGTCGCTATTCGGCACTCGATCACACCCAGGGATTGGCCGGTTTCGTATCGCGCCGCCATTTGTACACTCCTCCCACGCGTCCCCACCCCAACACCCGAACTGGTGTAAATCTCCCTTTGGCCGCCGCGCCACATCGCGCGCGGATCCGGTCTCACCCCCTCGAGGAACGGTGGGAGGGGGACGGGGAGGTACCCATTAATTTCTAAAGTGATTATTATAATTTTTCAGCGGGGTGCGATCGCGCGCGCGAGTTTCTCTCTACTCTCGCGTCTCACTTTCTTTCCCCGCATCCTTCTGTGTTCCGCGCCGCACTACCCTTTCTAATATCACCTCGGCTTGCTCTCGTCTTTCTCTCCTTGCGCTTTCTGCGGGACGCATCGTATCTCGCGATTTTTTTTTCTTCTTTCCGAATTTCAATTTACTGGCGGTCGGCACGACTTTTTATCTCGCGACCGCGATCTCGATCTCGAACGAGAGAAGGTGTGAGAGAGAAGAGGGGCCACGATTTTCCGCGAGGATCGAACCCCGAGAGGGCGGGCACGGGTCACGGAATGTCGCGTTTAGGACACGACGTCCGCGCGCCGAAGTGGAGGAAAGACAAAGAGAGAAAGAGAGAGAGATAAATAGAAAGGGTGATGGCGCGAGAGAGGTAAATAGGGATACTCTCGAACGGGTATCGCGGATCGCTGATCATACCCGGTTAACGAGATATTCGTCCGGAAGGAAGCATCCACGAGGATGTGTACGTTCTCGCTTTGATCGTCTTGAATGTTGTTGCAAATCGCTTTATAGTTGCTCACCTTCAATGGCTGATCTAACAGCCTTTTTCCACCCCTGAAGTATATTTTTAAATCTTAATATATCTCAATTTCTAATATTCCTCTGACGCTGAGAAAAAATATACGATATAAATTATTATAGCGAGAAAGAGTATTACAGTCTGAAGTAATTGAATATGTGATACGATATCATCAGTGACACAAATGTAATTTAGATTTGCTGCGAAAATAGCGTTACTCTTCGATCGTCGAAGAGGCTTAAGTGCGAGACAGTTTATGCGAAATGGGCGCAAATCACGGACTCGCATCTAAATAGGTTTCTACCAATCTATCCCCTCCGGTTAGCAGTTCGTACTACACTTCTTACCCATCTCTGAGACACCGCGCACGACTTTAAAATGCTTCATGAATATCAAATCTTCTTTCTTTTTCCACACGCCTTCCCATGTCCCGTGTTCTTCGGCTTTCGGAGAGTGCTAAATTTGTCTAATCTCAAGAAGAGAGGGAGAAACAGAAATAATTCACTTTATTGCATAAAAATATAATCTGTACTTACCACATATTTTAATGTTTTTTTCGTCCAAATGAACTAATTTCTTTGTTGATTAGAATTATCATCAATTTATCGCGTTGATTTAATAAAAATTAATATGCTGAATTTTTTAAATTAATGTAACACCAAATTTTCTTTACACGATTAAACTCTTTTTCGCTTTTGTTTCGAAATAAGAACGTATACGTACACAGAGAAGGTTTCTTTAGATTTAACAAATTTCCAATGAAATTATTCCAATGAAATAATTTCTTTGGATTTAACAAAATTTGTTAAATCTAAGAGAA
>QVOB01025320.1:0-26561 GCA_014839585.1 Pseudomyrmex concolor
TGTGTGGGTGAGTGGAGAGAGAGAGAGAGAGAGAGAGAGAGAGAGAGAGAGAGAGAGAGAGAGAGAGCAGGGCAGAGCAGCAGCGTGCTGCCCGCACCAGGCGCCCCTTCGCATATTTCACTGGGAATTTACGAGCCTCGATACGACAGGGAAATTGCAAGAATGGCGGAGTAATCTATCTCTCCTTGCCTCTGTGGGCTCTCTCTTCTTTTCCCAGGTTCCCTTTCCCGAGCGCCCTTCTTCTCTCGCACATGTGTGCAGAGACATACACTTATATGCGCGCGCGTACACACACATACACACACACACACACACACACACATATGTACTCGGAAAAAGAAGGAAATACTTCCACTTTTTCCCTATAGATAAAAGGGATTTGTCCTTCCGTTTCAAGTCGGCGTTATCTCCTAATTGTATTATCGCGATAAGAAAAACCGATCCATTAGCTGTCGTCGTGAGTTACCGATCAAAAATTGCCCCGTATCGTTGATTTTCTTATTCGGACACTCGGCGAAAACAAGAAAGAGAGAAAGAGAAGGAGAATTATCCGTCTGACAACGTAAAATTACGCATATTACTCGCACAATAAATTAATTATGAAACAGATTACGTAAATTATAAGGTAAGACAAAACAGAAGCGCGATTCGACCCCTCATATTGCGCAATAATTACACGAAAGATTGCCACGGCCATTCATTCGACTTGTTTTATCGCCATTTTCCATCCACATCTTTCACTTCGCTTCGGAGTGAATAACGGCCGATACGCATGTGCCGCAATTACGGGGCGTATATCAGATTTATCCGGAAGCACTTGAATCCGACTCAGAAAAAAAGAGACTGCGGAAGATAATAAACGGCTCATAAACATTCAAAAGAATGGAGCTTTGACTCGATGTAGCGCGCGCGATATTTACTTAAACGCGAGATTTAATCTGCAAACGTCTATAAGGGAAGGAGAGAAAGAGAGTCATTAACTCTCGTCGCGCGCACGCGCGACGCCAATCTTAATTGAAACACAAAATTATTACTCGCGGAGAAATTGCGCGTTTGCCTGTTTGCTCGCGTTTCGCAGTTATGTTCGCCACGTTGTTTAAACCGCGAAAAGAGTCACGACCGACATGTTGCTGGACACGATTATGTGTAATGTACTACGTTTCGCGGAGAGAAGGACACTCGTGCTGCTCAACGAGTCAGCGCAAAGAGAGTGAGACAAGAGAGAGAGAAAGGGAGAGAGTGTGTGAGAGAGCGAGCGAGTGAGTGGAAGCCACCATAGGTAACTGTACTTGCTGTACATGGATAATACATATACACGTAGGAAGAGAACCCCTTGTGTCACGGCTCGGTGTGTGCAGCTATATCCACATAACGTACTGTATCGTACCCGCGGCCGGCGGCCGGTTTAATTTAACACAGCAGCTGTAATCCCATCCATTACGCTCGCGGTAATATACGATCGCTCGAGATTCATAGTCCGTTTTTTCACTAATTAACAGACGGGACAAATCGCTCCGCCGATCCGCCATCCCAAACCCTCCCTCCCTCCCCGTCCACCCCCTTTTCATCCTCTCGCCGCCGTTTTACCATCACCCCCTCCCCCTGCTCTTCACTCACCCACTCCGTCTCGCGTATATTCTTCATTCTCTTCTCGTCCAGCGCTTGTTTTTTTCTTCGCGCTCCGAATTTACACGCCATTTCGTGTAAATTTGAGTGATTTTATTCATACCCTCGGCAGCGCTTTGCATAAAATATTTACAGTCCGATTATCAAATGTCAGATTCTTTATGTCGGCGGCTTTTGTGTCGCGTTCACCGAAGAATTGAGGTGCGAGATGTGCGAGTGATTTCTCTCGTCGTTAAATGTTTTTTTTTTTTTTTTTTCCAGAGCGAATGTTAAGCGGCAATTAAGAACGATCGATTGATCATTCTCCGTGCGAGAGCTTCACGATGGCAAGTACGAGGCGTATACGAAGTGCCCCCCCGGAGTAGCAATAATTCTCCCGATATGGGAGAGGCGTGTGTGACGAGCGTATGTTGTGACACCTGCGCGTAAAAACATTTTAAAAGTGTTAATTAACGCGCATTCATCAGCGACTTTGATCGGTGAATCAAAACCGATGCATATGCTATGTGCAGAGTCGAGTGATTAAAATGAGCGAGAAGAAAATCGAAGAGACGTTAAATATGACGTTTGTAACACATGTAATAGAAGAACAACAAGTTTTTCGTGCAAGTGTCACAAAAATCAAAATTTTTGCGCATTTGCACATAAACAGTTTTGCGTACCTCTGAAATGCGACTTGAAAAAACTGTTGTTAGGCAACGATATAGATGTGTTAAAAAAAAAAAAACCGAGTGTAAAGAAGACAGGTGAGAGTGCTGCAATAATACACGAGAAGCAGCAGCTAAACGGAGAAGATGAAAATGCGAGAAACAGGGGAGAAAGTGGAATGAGTTAGGAGCCGGGGAGAGAGATGTGCCACGGTAGAGAATTTCTCAGTATAATGCGAGAAGAGAGCTCTCCCGGAGATGCCGCGCGTCTGCGCACTCGTAGACAGAGTGAGCGGATTTAATTGGATGGACGCCATCTCGCAATGCTTAATTAACTAATTAATTTCACGCGGTATAAAAACGAAGAGATAGCGCTTGTCGGTCTTTAATGACTCTGACGTGCACTAGAGAGCCAGCTTTAGTTCGCGTTAGCGGCTTATAAAGTTTCGCGCGTAAAAAAAATTTGAGAGAGAGAGAGAGAGAGAGAGAGAGAGAGAGATAAATTTCGACGTCAACTCGTGTTTGCTTAATACATGTAAAATGTCTCGTCTGCTAGACCTGCCGTTTATCAAAACTGCACTTCGCATAAAATAATTCCGTCCGCTTGTCATATAGTTTTCACCTGTCCGTTTCTTGCAATTATCGCGGAATGCAGTAGCATTTTTACTTGTGCAACTTACGTTTCTTTATTTTTTTTTTTTTTTTGCGTATGTAAATTGAAATCAAAGCGTCAAACGAGACGAAAAGAAAAACGTAATCGTCCCGACTAATGCGGCACCCCCGACGATAACAGACGAAAAAGAGATGCCCCGAGGTAGACAAGATTTGCATTCCATAAAACATATGCCCGCACTGCACGGAATAAGAAAGCTGCTTACTCAGCAGCACCGACGAGAGAATACGTACATGCTCCATCTCGCAGGGTTGGAAAAACTCTACGGGCATAAGGGGTGGGTGCGTTCACAGGAGTGAATCGAGTGAATTTCAGATGAGAAAAAACCAAATAAGGGAAGCGAATTTTTATCACATCGTAAATCAGCCGTGATAAACGTTTCAGAAAACATAAAAATGCTGATAATTGCAAAAAAAAAAAAAAGATAAAAACAAACATTTACCAGTTTAAAATATTTATTTGTTGGTTACCACGCGCTAGAGACAGTCTAGATTAAAAGAAGTTAACAATCCTCATCCCCTTTCTGTGCTGTTTCTGTGTGTGTGTGTGTGTGTGTGTGTATGTACGCCAGGCAATTAAATATAATAAAATTATATGCGTACGCTTTTCCCGAAGCCAACCGCATACGTAAAATAGTCATAAAGAATAAGAACGGCATGAATATGTAATGGCGGGGTCGGGGGACTTTTCGCGATGAAAAAGGTTTACATCGATAAACAGCAAATGAGGGCGCGCGTATACTTAACTTGAGTTATAGGAGTCATTTTCAGATAGATGCTCGGAATATTCTCGGCTATGTAAGCATCGAGGGGACGAGGGGGGCGAGAGAGATAGAGAGCGAGGGGGAGGGGGGGTAGGTATAGCGGAAGACGGGAGAGAAGGTAGAGCGTTGGAAGATAGTCGAAAAAAGAAAGCGAGGAAAGCGGGGTTGTAGGGAAACAAATCAACTCGTCTGTTGGCTCGTCCCGAGTTTTTAGTGGCGAGGCTCCAAATATTTGCTCTGGTCGTTCGAGCCTGATTCGTGCTCGTGGGATGGTATATGTACCGACAACCGCGAAAGAGTCTAGGCGGCATAGACAGCCTCGCCCGACTTCTACCGATCTTACGGTTCCTATGCAGTTGAGCCAACAAACTCATACCACCCTGCTCGTTAATATTGTTGCTTTGTACGGATGCAACCCCTCGTCTCTCTCTTCGCGGACCATAGCCACCCCCTCGCGCTTCTCTCGTTCGATACTATAACCTCGCGAAGCCGCTGCCAAGAATAAGCTGGAATCTCGTTCATCATGTCCATTAATATATGAATAGCCGTAATATGGCCACTATGTCGTTCTATTGTCACTACGATTCCCTAAATACGCCCTTTTCCCTTTGTATATATCTCCTCAGTGCTATCGCCCATTACCCTTGTCGGATTTCTTATTTTTCCCTCTTGTTCTCACACATCGTCTCAAGAATTGGCAATAATGTCGCGCGCCACATTGACTCCGTCCGGAGCCTTTTCATATTTCAGACTTGACTGTTTCTGATAAGATAATTCGTTTCGCGGACACATTTTATTTTTACATTTATATATATTTTGGTTTTATATAAAGTTTCATATATATATTTATTTGTATAAAGAGCAAGCACTTTTTTTTTGCAACTCGTATTTAATTATAAAATTTAGACGTACTTAGACGCACACAATCAAAGTTTCCAAGATTTTAGGGCATTAGTTTAAAGAGCTGTGCGCTGCATGTATGCGATGTTAAGTTAACCTAAAGTTGATGTTAATCCGGAGTATCTTATTAATAAGGCAGCATGCTTCCCTCAGCAGTTATCCAGGCAAACGAGAATGAATTATTAATACACGTATGCAAATGCAAAGTTATGGAAATATACTTGCGACGACACAACGCAACGTCTCGCAATTAAACTATTATAATGCAAGTTTTCGCCGAAATTACCATTGATATTGTAAACACACTTTTAGACATATAATTTTAGTGCTACATACACACACACACACACACACACACAAACACGGCTGTAAATAATATTCAAATAACTACAAATTTAATGCTGCGTGTAGAAGAAATTTTTGTTTTTGTTTTCAACGCGTCAAAGTAATTTAAGCGGTGTTATTCAGAGAGATAAATGATCTGTGAATGATCTTTCGATAAATGCTTCGCACTTGCACACGCGTTATGCCCGATGACGTGTTCCAAAGCGAGTCGGCAATTTCGACTCTCTTCTTACTCCTGACGGCGATATTTATTAACACTTGGCATCCCGACAGCCACTTCTAGAATGGGTTGTACGAATACCGAGCGTTTGTCTTTGACGAGTCAACTGATGAACGGGCGTCTTGTTTTAAGCCGAAATAGACATCGGAGTACAAGGATTTCATTCGTTTCGGAAGCAAAAAAGTAAGGATACTTTCTTGTGCTTGTCCGCGAATACTTACCTTTTGCTACAAAGAAAGATTATTTTTAGCATCGTGATTATGCTTCAGCTTTCTAAAAATTATTCAAAATTTCAAAGCAAAATTTTTTTTTGTCACCGTAAAAGTAAAAATAAATCGGAGGACGAAGAGTTCTTTTCTTGATCCTTTTCGTAACGCGTTGCACGGAACCGCTTATTTGGCTTGTAAAAGACCGTATAAAGAGATTTGCAAATCTGAACGAGGTAATGTTAGGCGTCACGCTAGGCAGCGGTGTCCTATATCGAGCAGATGTACGTGAATCAGTGTTAGGTGAATGTGTATCCTGACATGCGCAGCTTGCTAATAACGCGTATTCGAGTTAAGAAATAATACGGGTTCATGCGCCGCAGAAGAAGGCAGCCGCGGTAGCGATTAATCAATGTTACCTTGTCCGACGGGTAAAACAATACGATGTTGCCTCCGTAATTGACGGAAATCCATCATCCGGTATTCGCGTCTTCTTCCATCGTACTGTATGCTTCTTAAGCTTCTCGGTATAATTATAGGAATGCAATTTGCGTCAATACACGTGCATCAGAGCTTTGCAAAGTAAACTCAATGTGTATTTTCGAGATTAAAAAAACATTAACAAGACAATCTCGAGTACGTAAACCATATCGAGATTCTCATTAACTTTGTGTTTTTCTTTTGAAAATCTAAAATCATTGGTATGTGTACACTGAGAAAAATATACTTGCATTTTCAACAAAATGTATTTAGTTTGCAGTTAATTGTTACTTGAAGTGCTTTTTTTTTTAATTCAAACCTACTAGAGTTAAGATAATAGAATATGTTTTTAGACGAACAAATATTTGGTTGATAATCTTTGATCGCGGCAAATGATTGGCTCAAATAAAATTTTGTTGATTCATCAATTTTTTCTTCTCAGTGTAGTAGGAATAAATATATTTGATCTAAAGTTTCTAACGATCTAAACAAATGTAATAAACTGTTAATCGGACTTCCTTTATACGACAGACGAAAGGGTAAAGAAAGGTTTGCGCGATGTGATGAGAAAAACCGTGCGATAACGCGTACTGACGGTGGATACGTAAGCGTGAAAGAGGGGTGGGAGAGAGATTGGTAAGCTCCAAATCCTTGAGCTTAACTAATTCCCGCATGAGTTACGAGCAAGCCGCGGCTAATTCCAAATAAATATTCGAGATACAGATTATGTTAATCTGCAGATGCAAATGAGATGATTAGGAGAAATGTACGCATCTTCAATAGCGATGTAAAAGAATTTTCTCGAAGAAAATTTCTTGAGAAATGTGACGAACGTGTTCACGCTTTGTACAATTTTCATTTCCCAGATAATGCAGATATTTATATACTGCTGTATACATTAAATTTTACTTTAATATAACTCATTTTTTAATCTTTATCATTTTTCAAAAAATAAGTAAACTTTTGCCCACGCAATGTTTCTCACATGCGCACACATAATTGTGACAAATATATAAAGAACTCCCAACAAAGGGTCTATATTTGAATCTGCCATTGTAAACTCGACAGTGAATTACTCGAGGAGTCTGGTAGACAGTGGTCGGGAATCTAAGTAGCAAGTGGGTAAGTAACTCGAAACTTGGGAGAGGGGGTTGTATTCTCTCGCACCCGACCCGATACACACGCAAAATGTATAAACGTGCATAAACTCGGCGACGTGTGTGCACGCGGCATTTGTATATACGCGTAATGTGGAATATCTACCTGTGGCCACAGTTTACCTCTCTGGTAAACTCTAGCCAGGTACCTACGACAGAGACTTTAATGCAAAATAATATTGATTTATATCTGCATTAGTTTCATTTCACCACTTCTCATCCCTCCAGCGCAACCATGGCCATTTGCCTATTTCCGCGTATTGCATTTTGCTACGAGTGGTATTTAATCGAAAATATGATGTTTTTAGATCGCGTACGCGAAATTAATAATAATATAAATTTTTAAATTGCACATAAACTTAATACGCGATTTTGCGCGATGTGATAGAAACATTAAGATCGTTTTAAACTGCGTCAGGCGGAGCTAGAAGAATCGCGGTGGCTCTTCGAAGGACGAAGGAGAATGAAGTAATCCTCGTTATGAAACCGGTACGTGCGCACTCGCCGTTCCTACATGTGCACGATCTCCGACGTGAATGCTCCAATGCGTAATCACAGAGACACATTTCTATTTGGTAAAAGAATTTCTAAGGTTTAGCATCCGGAGATTTTTTTTTTTGCATTAAACATTTTTTATCTCGATTGAACTTTCTCTCTTGTGCTATCTGCTCTTTCAGACACGATGTCTACTTTCTCAGGTGTGCAAATCTCATACAAGATTTCAATTGGCCGCGTTGGTTATTTTGCAGAGAAAATGTTGCAGAGAAAGCAGAAAAACGAGAAACAAATGAATAATGCGGGGGAAAGGGCAAAGAATAATTTTGAAATTATTGATTTTTGTGTAATCAGACATTTGTTGTTGCAGTTTTGTTGCGCAGTAAATATTTTCTCCTCGGCTCGATCAATATTCTTTGCCCGCGCGTACGGCTTTGCGAAAATAAACGTGCGTATTTTAGCAACTGAATTTTTTCGTATATATAATTAGAGATAGAAACATTGTAATATTGATTTTTGAATTAAAATGGAAAGGGAGCAAAGAGAGAGATAGAGATAGAGAGAGAGAGAAAGAGAGATAAACGAACTGCAGCCTTGCACGGCGCATCGGCGCGTTACACGGGAATGACAACACCGTGTGTGTACTGTATACATATATACGTATAAAGCGTACGGTATACAGGCACCGCAAATGCCGCCTATAGCAATCGTGCGGCGCGCCGGGTTTCTGTTAGCAGTGGGTTATGTTCACCTGCCTCGGCGCTCGATCGGGCCCCGAGACGCGGGCCCGTAACCGGCTCGGCAGCATGTCACCCTCTTGCGCGGGTGACTCTATGCCTGGTTCCTTTTACTTTGCAGTCTCGTCACGCCGTCCCTCCCCTGCGCCTTCCGCCGTAGAAAACGGAGGCGCGCGAACACGCAGCCTTAGGGCACGTTCACAACGTCTCGCTCAGTGGCTGATTCTCGCACCCCACGATTCTCATATGTAATCTCGTACGCGACTATCAGTTGATAACGCGAAATTCTTCGAACGCAAGAATTCCATTTCCATGATCGAGTTGTGTGTTTTCGAATGGATATTAATGGAAATTACAAGCGACATAAGATTTTTTTTTTTAATACAGCTGCGTTTTACATAAGATACAAATTTTCGCGGTACAAAACTTACGTATTCTTCGCGAGATTAATACTCGTGATATGAGAATTATAAGTTCATTAATTAGCAGTTACAAGATCGGATGAATAAGAGATTTTAATTGTGGTGACGTTCACACGTCGAAATCATTTTTTATCAAAATGATAAAACTCATTTCTTTTTGCCAGCACGCGATGCGGAGCATGCATTAAATCTGTCGTAAATCAATTAGAACACGTCTGCTGAATTTCTAAACGCGGTTTGCAAGGTTATCATTTATATAAAATTTTAATCGCGATGTGTTTCTTCTCTCTGTTCACATGCTCGTTCCTGCTCCACCGGTTTCAGGGAATTCTTACGCAAATGTTCGCGTCGTGATATCGCAAAGTTGACTACTACACGACGCGCGGCCTAGAAAATCTCTCCGGAGCTAAGAATCAGCGTCCATTCTTTCGTCATCAATATCGATAGTGATCTGAGCGCAGTGAATCCATTTGCCTCTTGATCATTTAATTGGACGAATTGAGCGAATGCAAATCGTCGAACAGATGAAAATAGAATCTCACGATAAAAAAATATCTTAAAAAAAATAACATGAGATTTTTATATTTTTATATAAACAATAAAATATTTCTTAACAATTCCGACAATTTTGCGGTTTAAATATCACATTCCGTCTCTAATGCATTAACTTGGATTTTATAAAACAGTTACGGTAGGCGCGCGCACTTATGCAATGAATATTTCATTACTTCTAAGACACAAATGTTTCTTAAAGTAAATTATTAAAACCATCGGTCTTATGACGACGTGAGTTTTACAGATGTAGATATAGAACATGCAGTATTGCAATTCGCCAAGCGTAAAAGTTGCACGCGCATCTTCTCTTTTTCTTTTTTTTCAGTCGGTATAGCCTTGCGGCGCTTCACTTCCAGTGCTTTTTACGTCGACTTGAAAAATTGTGAGTAATTCTTATACGCGCGAGTCCTATGTGAACCATTTACGTTGAAATATCGTCTCACGCGTAGATTCGGTCCACGATAATTTGTGTACAGAAACAAAGGACAATAGAAATCGACGCTCGAGGAAACAACGAAGAGCGCGCGAGAAAAAAACCGGAATAAATATCAGTGCAAACAGAAAAGAATGTCGTAAAAAAGACTAAGAAGGACGACAGCATTTCGTATAGCAACGTGGAATGACGAAGGAGACCCATGACCCCACCACGTCGTCATGGCGCGTCCAATGTACAGCCTAGAAAGACGACGTATTTTCGGCTAGGAGTAGACCGACCCCCTCTTCTCGAAACGTGGCGCGTTCGGGAAAAGACAGAACAAAAAAAAAAAAAAAAAAAAGAACAAATAACGTAGAACACTGTGTCTTTTAAACATCGATCGTTTCTATGTACGACGGATGAGAAGGGGAAGATGGCGACCGCCAAAGCCGCGAACCGGTTGGTGTTCGTCTCTCTAGATTCTCTCCTAAGTTTACGGCGGCGCCCCGATACTGTAAATCCAGTTTGGAGCTGCGTCTGTCTCTTTTTTGCAATTTATGCTCGTTATCACGCAACCGCCAGTTTTTTGAGTTTAAAAATAAATGCGCGAGGAGAACGGGATTTCCTGAATTTCGACCGACCGTCGGTTTCGTCAAGAGAGAGCATTTAATCGTCAAATTCTTTCGTGTGCGGTGTTTCGTTAAAAAAAAAGTTTAAAAACAATTTGTTTAGAATTTCACGATTAAATGCTGCGACTCATCATGTGTCAACCACCATCGCGAATATTCGTGATATTCGGTTGATTGCTACGCACAACACACAACGGAAATGTCGCTCGTATATCTATTTTACGTACAATTTTGTATGTTGCATTATTTTTGCAAAGCTTTTGCAATGTATTTTCGTTCGAGTTATGCACTTTGCCGGCAAGCGTAATAAATCTGTCAACTGTAAACTGGTATCCCGAAATTTATCGGCGTTATCACTTGAATGTAGCGCTGAAATAGCCACGTCTGCAAAACTGGGTATATCCCGTCGACACACAGCGCGCGGCCTTTGGATTCTCGAAATCTTCGTTGGTCGCGCCATCGCGCTTGGCCCAGTGCCTTGTCCTGCGAGAGTTCTTAATCCCACAAATACCCCGTAAGCGCATCGTCGTCGACCGGGCAAAGCCGCTCGCAAAAGTTATCCTTGCTTTGAGAGCGTAACGAAAACGTTGCGGGGATGAAAGCGCGAGAGATATAATGCAACGAAAACGCAAATATGAGGAAGAGGAGGAAGAAGATGAAGAAAAAGAATGAGAGAAAGAGAGAGAGAGAGAGAGAGAGAAGGAAAAGGAACGCAGAGAGAGAAAGAGAAATAGAAAAGAGAGATCAGTCTGTAAGCTTGAGGGTACTTACAGGGTTGCAGAGTAGTGGTTCCATTGTGCTGTAACGACATATAAGACCCCCCTCTGCTTTCCGGTAACCCTCACCGCCCCTTTACAGTCCCGATGTCCTGCCACGTTTCTTGTTTGCACGTATACACAGAGCACAAACACCACAACGAAACACTACTGTCGACGCCACTGTCAGACAAACCTACCGCAATTTTGTACACAAAACGCTTTCATTTGCGCGCGACGAAAATTTCACGTGGAGCTTGTCGAAATACGGTAGCTCATTGACGTCGAATAAACAATCGATGAAAAATTAAAGGAAGCTAAAGGCAAAGAAGCCTTACCGAGCAGCCATAATGCACTGCGGAGGCACAGAAAGGAATAGGTCAGCACGAGGCTTCAACACGGTGACCACTCCCCCTCGGTGCCTCTCGTTCATCCACTACACACGATCACGCTCGCTTTACACCTACACCTTCGCTCGTCTATCCCCACTTATCCCTCTCTCGTTCACCTGCATGCGCCTCTCTTCTTCTCTTTTTTTTTTTTTTGTATCAGCGATAACAGAAGACGTATTCGTTACTTCATGCGCCGTGTAAATCCCCCCACCGCATGTGATTAAACATGCGATAGAGATTGTATTTATCATATGTACAAGATAGACAATTAGATATTTAAAAAAACAAGCTGAAGATTATAGATGACATTGTTACATTTTTAAGTTTAAAATTTTTCTAATAAGCAATTGTTTAAAACTCGCACGCACACGCAAAGAAAATTCGCAAATTAATCTAGATGCGTGAAACAGAAACGCAAGAAGATACAGTAGCTTTTTGAATTATAATTGCCACGTTAATATGATTATTAATTAGTGCACTCGTGCGTGATTTTCCGTGAATTATCAGATGCATTGTACTTTAATAGAGGTGGAAGATTATGGTCAAATAATATTTCATTGTTCACGACTCCATTCCTGCCGTGACCTCTAAATACCGATAATATTTCTGTATAAGTGCTTAGTCAGATAAAAAGAAAGAAAGTATGTGTGTATTATCCATCATTAATTTACGCTTTCTTTATTAAATAATACAATTTTATTAAATAATAATTAAGTATTTAATTCCTTCCTTTTTTACACGTAATATTATTTTTTAAATGTGTTCTTTGTAATTAAACTGTTAATTAAATTGTTATAATGCGAAAGACTTTGTATAATTTTTTAGTAGTTTAATTTGGAGCGCTTAAATTTTTTTAAATTGTAAGAGTTTGGAACGCGCAGTTGCATTATAATAATAAATTTAGTAAAATCAGTTTTATTTTACAAATACAATTAACTATTTAACAAATACAATTAACAAATACAATTAAGCTGATTTCCAAGAACAACTTGAAAAAATTATATGTAAAGATATGTATATATATTCAATTGACACACACACACACACACACACACACACACACACACACACGAGAACACAGCAATACTTGTAAAAACATTGATGTGTATACGTATGTACGCATACAAGGAGCAATTGATAAACGTCGACGCACACAGATACCTAGCGATATCGGATTGCTGTTATTCTTGACAAATTTCATCCTTCAGAAAAACAAATGCCAAACGCTGACTTATTATCGCGCGTAGTGACAGCTTTGTGTGACAGCTCGCTAAAGTAGACGTAGCATCTCAATTGATTTTTGACAATGCAACAGCTCACACTTGAACTGGTGCAATAATCAAAATTTACGAGTTAAGCGAATTGTTGTCTTATAATCTCTCTCTCTCTCTCTCTCTCTCTCTCTCTCTCTCTCTCTCTCTCCCTTCTGATGCCGTAAATATACTTTGGCTATACTTCAGCGATCTGTCACACAAGTAATCACGTGTAATAATGAACCGTGAGTTTGGCATTTGTTCTCCTGAAGTATGAAACTTGTTAATAGCAATACTGCTGTCGCTATTAATGCATCGTTTCGAATATTTATCAATGGTTCCTCGTAAAATATAACGTGTGTATATATATACAATAAAGCAAACAGTAAACTGTGTCTTTTACGTCTGAATTTACACATTACGATTTATCGTTAGCGGCATATCGCATAGTCTGTTAAACCAGTTTTCCTCTTTTATCACTACTTGTGTATATAAGTGGATAGAGAGAACTAATTAGTATACAAACAGTATCTGATTATACAAAAGTAATGGATTTTTCCTTAAAAAAAAAGTAGTTTTTCTTATAAGAAAAAAATATCAAGTTTTTCGTACTTCTTACAATTACAATTTTTTTCAGTAAAAAATGAGATACTTGTGTAAAGCAAACTTGATGTATAAAATATATATATATATATATATATATATATAAATATATATATAAAATATATATATATATAAAAATACACTGAACAGAAACCATTGAAGCCAAAATTACAGCACAATAGATGCTATTCACGGATTCAACAAGAAACCGTTATTATCGCATACACTTCAATATACCGATCTAAAACTAATGCGTGTCCGTCCCATTGTATGTATTGCGTTCGAACAATCCATAATGCATGATTCTCACTGCAATGATATATTACTACACGATCTCAATAATTAGCAGACTGTTTCCGAGCAATATTAGATGTAATAACCGGTACACTGTGTGATTACCAAGGTGCAAGATGATTTTGAAAATGTACGAACGTTATAAAAATCAATTATATTCGTTACATTTGTTTTTATAAAAATTTTGTGAAATATATTTAGAGATAATATAATATTAAGAAAATAAAGAGAACATGATAATTATCGAGTAACTTTGAATATAAGAGAATATGTATCTCGAGATTTTTTTGTTTTGTTTTTGATTACGCGTTGCGAAGTAAAACAGAAAGTGATTATACGGGAGTTAAGATATAAGTGTTTCAGCCTTCTCATGTTAATCAGACATGCGTGCTTCGTTTGTACGAGCGTGTATGCGTGTATGCGTGTAAGTCTGTGGTAGTGATAGCGAAGGAATATGCAAAATACGCGTACACATGCGAGTGTAACATTTCACGGATCAGAAATATGATGCGAAATTTATATCCGCACAACGTACACACAACGCAGTTGTTTTTTTTTTTTTTTTTCTACACGTCTTACCTGCGAGAAATAAAACACTCGTATAAAACAATTATAATTAGGTGCAACGTAGCGTTACTTAATTCGACTTTTAAAATAGACATCGGCAGCGTGAACATGCACGATGCGCGTTGTAATGAGCTTCGGTTGTATACCAATACATCTTAAATGCACCATCGCGATAACGCTTCATTGTTATTAATTTCTGACAAATTGTTTTCCGCTTTATCTTCACTGTTTTTACCGGAAAATTATAAGTATCTCACATTTCAATGTACTCTTCTTGAGAATATATAGCAGTGATGTATTTCGCCATAATCTCTTGTTATATATAATATTTTGTAACTCAGTGTATACTCATATTTTGATCTATATTTACTTTTCCTTTCAAACATCAGATTGCGAATCGATTGTCTTATATCAGTATCGGACTAATGGCGAGGCAATTGCCGTTAAGAAGCAATCCGGTAATCTTGATATATCTAGGAACTGCTGCTGCGATACATTAAGTATATTCTACGGTGTATCGCATAATCTCTGTGTGCCATCGCGACAACCCAGCTTAAACTAGGTACCGTGTAGCCGATGTCCGGTACGACCGTACGGACCTGTCTCCTCTCTTTCTCTTTTTCTCTTTTCCCTCTCTTTTGCCTAGTAAGGGAGTGACATCATCAGCCACCTATGTCTACCTCGCACTTATCCGGCAGTCCGCGCACGTACTTTCGGCCAAAAGAAGCATTAAAACAAAAATATTGTCCGTCTGGAGTTGAACTTATAAATCAACGGCCACCAGCAACGACTAATGACACAATCATCGTTTTACATGGTCATCGGTTTACTCTTCTGCAAGTCGGGATTTCTTTACAATGCGCTCTTTAAAGTCGAATTTATACACTATTGTTTTTTTACGTTTTAAGAATTATTTTATATTACATGACGTTAGATAAACGTTTTTGAAAGACTGTGTATCAATTATGATAACGCGCAAATAGCGTTTAAACGATTAACCAAACTAATAAAAGCCAGGAAACTTACATTTCAAAACCTGGCCTTCGAATATAAAACGACGAACGCCGCGTTAGACTTATTTCATTCGCGTGACAGTTTTTTTTTTTTTTGTGTCTGCTTTAATTTACGGAGCGGTTGTGGATAAGGTCATTTTTGTACATTAACACACCAGGTAGGAAAAAGAAATTGTACAAATGATGCAACTTTTCTCTTGACCTTGCTCTAAAAACATTTTGCCACCCCTCGCGCTCGAACTACTTTCTAGTGTATTTTTGTACGCATTCGTCACGTTTATTCGGCAGAAAGAAATCCCATTATGCTTTAAAGCAAAGAAAGCGATAATTGAAGCATTTGCCACAGTGGTTAAGGTTAATTGTGTAATAAATTTTGTGCTGTAGGATCCAAAAGAGAAATAGCGATACTAATTTATGTGAAGAGATAAATGTTACCAAAAATATGTAAACAATTTATATTTTTCTGTTCCATAAAGTGTTTTAATCAAAAAAGTACACAGTATAATTTTGTATGTATATAGTATATTAAATATATACAATATAATTTTTGAAATATATCTATGCTGAAAAAGCATAGTTACTGTACATCATAATGTTACGCGCGCGAAAGCAGCTAGTGTCGTCATCCGACGGTAGCTATGGCGTAATATGGATCTCTATATACGCAAAACTATGTCTTCTATTCTACTATAAATCAAGATATTGAAAATTTTTATTAATTAAATTTATCGATTTCTATTGTCACAACAGTCAAACAATTATTTACGTTAGGTTTTTATTTGTTATTTAAAATTTGTTTGCATCTATTTATATTTCGGCTCAATAATCCGTAAATTCAGCAAATAATATCGTCTATATTTAATAAAATATAAAGCAAAAAATTAAAAAATCCTGTTTTTCGAGATATCTAATATTAATTCGCAAAAAATCAATAAAAAATAAAAGAACAAAAAATTTTACGGCGCGATTTCTGTTTAACTTCAAATTATAGATAAGACACTTGGTCATGCGTCGTTTTTTTCCCGAGAATGATTCGAAATCTGGCGAGCTTTTTTTATCATCTAAGGTTTGTTAAGTTTCGGGCGACACTTATCTTCAGGCCGCGGGCACTCGGCCGACACTTTGGGGGGTTGCGAAACCGAGAAAGGGCGATCGCGGACACGACAAAAGGAGGTTTCTTCGGTCGAAGAGGGAGAGTCGCTAAGGTGTCGTGGAGTTAGAAGAGGGATGGAAGACCCGAGGGCGGGCAAGATCGCAAGAGGGCAAGAGGCATCGGATGACATCGCGACGCCCGAGGCTCTCTGAGCAAGTTCTCGAAAGTGTCGGCTAAACTGATATGAGAAATGGTCGCTTCGTGCTGCCCGTAGGGGATGAAGGAGGGCTGGCTACACCTATTCGTTATACGGTCGGAAAACGCTTGAGCACCTCGGGTGTTCGTAAACCCCTTCATCCGATACAAGGACAAGCGAGAGTTGCACCTCTATATATTTCTACCGATATCAAGAAGAATAGCCAGTGAATTTCGAATACGCGTTATTAAATGTTTCCATCCAAATATTATCAAAGTACAGTCCAATACTGAGCAATTTTTCACACAGCATAAATTATTCCGTTATAAAGTAAGAGCTTCAGAATTGATTGATTAAATAATATTTTAAATGCAAAATATTCTCTCTAATATAAATAAATTTGCTAAGAATTAATAAAACATATTTAAATATAACAATATAATTAATTTTATAAATATGTTTGCATTATATTAATAACAAGAATCAATATATCGCTTATGTTTAAAAACGTTATTTTTCTCGACTTTATCAAATGATACAACTTAAGCGTTTAACACATCTAAGTGAACTCCAGTTTGATATCTTTCTGTAACCATAGGGTATTGCATAGATAGAAGGTGCGCGGTAAGAGGAAGATGACGCACGAGAAAGTCTAAAGGGTTGGTGAGGGTAAAGGAACGCTTATCACCGCCTGCAGCCGCGCCGACCGTCGGATCCTTATTTATGGCCTCCGTCAGGCGTCGGTGCGATGTACTACCTATTTTACCTCAGGTTCTACGATACTAAACTCACTTTATTTTCGGATAGATACGGTTTTTCTCTTAAAAAAAAAATAAAAATAAATCAAAAACGACTACTGAACACAATCGGTGAACTGTCAGAAGGACCAAGATACTCTTTGAAAAATAACGATTTGCGAAACTGAATCTCTGCGCTCTATAAAAATCCCGTTCGATCGGATTTCGTAATTTTGCTGAATAAAAAACAGCTGATTTGAGTGCATAGGCTTTTAATGTGAATAAAAATTGATTTGAACGGAAAGATTTGATTGTATTGGCAACGCGCGATTATAGAAAAGATAAATAAACCGCCGTTAAACTTGACCTAATGATTATTAACCACCTGGCACGCATCCTGGTCGTTAGCAATATATCTGACATTTAAATAGCTTGTAAAATTACGAATACTCGTTGCTTCGGACTACAACTTACATATTTATCTTTGCGTGTTAACGTGATTTATTATCAACGCTTTTTGAAGAAATAACGCATAATTTATTCGAATATTACAGTAATTTGCAGTAACAGTTTGAAAGACGCATTGTTTACTGGAGCAGTATGTGTTGTCAGAGTGATGTGTACACAAAACACGTACTTTTGCATATCGCCGATATACACCTGGATAACGAAAGTAAAATATTTGAATGTTTATCGTACTAAAATAGAAAAATGAATAAGCCTGATTGAAATACGCTCAATGTAGACTTACAAACGCAATGTAGACTTTAAAGATTAATTACCGAGAAGCAAGTAGTGTAATAATATTTTACGATGTGTGTACACAGACACCAAGACTTATAAAAAAGAAGAATTGATCTTCAAATTTTGTTCTCAATTTTTGCAAGTGTGCATTATTCATTGCGCTGATAAACAAATATTTTAACGTTAGACACGCGAATATTTTATTCACGAGAGTTTCGAGCCTTTAAAACTTGACCTTAAAGAATAAGCGTTCACACAGAATAATAGTTTTTTCAAAAACCAAAACAATTTTTGCGATACAAAATAAAGTATCAACCTCTGAATACTTTAAATCATTGAATTAATTATATGTTACAATTACGATTAAATATTTAATTGTACGAACAAAATTTATAATGTATAAACATAGTATAATGTATAAACAGAGTATTCTACAATTAAAGAAATTTTTGAAATTATAATTGCATAAAATAAATTTATTTTAGAGTAGTAAAATAACAACATTGTCACGCAATGTTTATTCTTACTTTGTAGTTATTTAATATTCAAAATCACTGCGGAATGAATTACGAAAACATGTTTTCAAAGGTCAGACCTGTATTTTAAGAGCTATTTGAGAAAAAATGTCAACAATATATCCAGAAACAAATTTTTAGCGCGCTGCAAAATATACTTTGATCTACAATTAATAAATTCAAACAAAGTTTAAAAATGTCAGCCGGTTATAGCAGCTCTAACTGACGGAGCATGTGCACTGCGTGACGTTTTGGCGGGAGAATGATGTCAATAGCTTTAATAACATCAATTTTTGACATAAACTTGTCCGTCCAAATAAACAAACAAATCTTATGAATAAATCGAGACACTGTTGTTTATTTTTTCGTGCTGTCACTGCGCTAAATTACGTGACGACTTACCGTGGCGGTTAACACGGGATCAACGATAGCGATGTCGTCTTTGCGGAAGGGTAGTCCGCGCACGTTCCTTGCAGCTCATGATAGCACCCATTCGAACCCGTTCTCCCAAATTGGTTGCTCCATCCGGTTACCTCGATTACCTCGAGGTCTGGTTCCGGGGTCCTATAGCCTTTTCTCGCACTTCTTCGCTTTTATTGCTCGGACGTGCGCTCAGAGCGCGGGCGGAGTCGCCGGGACGGCGCCAAAAATCTCGCGGCCGGTTATATCGATAATTGCGAGTCGAGTCCTCATTCGCTAGATTGCCCGATTGGCCGCGAAGAACGCGAAGGACGTTCCTTTGCACAGAACCAAAACCGCGTACAACCGCGGCGGGTCTCGTACACCTCTTCGCGCGTTTCGCGAAGGTATTTCCGCGGAGGTATCAACGACGACTCCGGGATCTCGAGGACGCTCTTTCACCGTCCAAAGCAAACTTGTTGGATGGCAATACGTGAGTTAAATGTTCACCGCGGATGGTTTACGGCCCGATAGTCCCCACCTCATGCCGCCACGCGGCGCTGCCTCCGTTCTCTCTCTCTCTTTCTGCCGCGCTCCTCGTGCTTTCGTCCCACTACTGTCGGCTAGAGAGAACTTACTCTTTCTCTCTCTCTTCCTCGTTCTCTCTCTCGCGCTCTCTCTCTCTCCCTCTCGTTTTCTCTATCTCTCGTACTCGTGTCGTCTCTTCCGCGTGCATGGTATTCTGTCGTTGTGTCTTGCTTCGTTCCATGATCCCCTAACTCTCCTCACGCCTCTGCCTGCGCCACGGCTATCCTGCGGCCAGCGCAAAGGCGGGGAATTCGGACCGTGGAAGCGAGAGCGCATTAGCAGAAGGGAGAGCAGTGACTCCAGAAAGAGACAATGACATCACGGGACACGCGAAAAGAACAGAGACAAACGATCACGCACACACACGTAATCGACTTCATACGTATGAGAGGTGGATTTATATGCAAGGGCGTTGTTAATGGCGGGAGGGAGCACGACGGAGGGTGTACGCTGCCTCTTTTCCACTTCGCTCTGTGTATTCCTTCTTCCTCTTCCACTCGCACTATGAATAGCTCTTTCTATATTTCTCCTTCTCTTCCTATCTTCCTCTCTAAATATCGCTTTTCTTCTCGGTTATGTAAACCGTCCTTGTTTGTCGCAAACAGTATTTTCATCCCTCTTCGATATCGCGCTCGCGCTCTCCAAGGATAAGTTTGATGTCTCTGTCGTGCGCGCGCGTCTTTCCCCTCTTTTCCGTCCCGTTTCACGGACATTCTCTCTCTCTCTTTCTCTTGTCACCGCTAACTTTGTATATACACTCACAAGAATGGCCACGATGACGTAACAAAACACGTGACTATCGTTTACCCAATGGTAGATAGTCAGTTTAAATCTCGCGGGCATCGAAGACCCCACCTAGCGGTTCACCTTCAGGGCTGGTTATCATCGAATGTACGTGTAGGATTGAGCCATTACCTGGTGTGTTGCTTGGCTTTATAGTATAATTATATAGCGTCGCGATACACATCGAGTAATGGTGATTTGTGGCCGTTCCTCTGCACGTATATACATACTCACTTCTCTCTGTGGCCACGTGGTGGACATGCTATATGCAGGCAGGGTACATTGACTGCCGCTATAGATTTTCAAACGTGACAAAATACAAATGCAATACCTCAATATATTTTTGTCTTTGTGTTCACTTGTTTTGTGTAAGTAAATATTTATTGCGTTTAACAATCTTTTTTTCCTATATTTTTGACGGATATACTTACGATAATATGGTTCAAAGGTATTTTAAATACGAACAATAGAAATGTAGCGCACAAATCTGTATAGAGACCTCATATTTTGCTTCGGCTGAGAAAAGAGCTGCATGGGGGATATAGCGTTTAAAGAATACCATGAATCAGTAAACGTGATGCTACTGAAACCTCATTCGACGCAGCTTGAATAATTTAGAAAAGTCAATTCACACGACGTCCCATTAATTTGAATTCGCGCGAGAATAAACTCTGCGCTGCGAAATTGCGTTTCGCCATGCGGCCAATTCCGCTTCTGGCGAAATTTAAATCGAGCCCACCTAAACTCGGCACCGAATTTAGAGCTGGAAGTGCCCGGTGGACCGTGCGCCCGCCCGCGCGCGCGCGCGCGCTGCAGTGCCACCCCGCCGGCGCATACATCATCCGATATTTATTTGTCGCTCTTCCTGAAGAATTTAAAGCGTGTGGAAGCTCCTACTTTTTTCATCCAGCTATATACGGCAATGAACAGTTTTGGAGAAGATACCGTTATTATGGCGTATGACGCAACGAATGGTATCGCGCGCGCGACAAGTCCGATATATTGAACAATAAATAATGCCGAGACGTAAAATCGATGAATTGGAGCCCCTAGACTTCTTTCCTTCGCTTGTTTGTTTTGTTGAACAACATTAAATCGGCAAACCGCGTAAATATACAAAACAAGTATATTTGTGCGCGAAAAAAAGAAACAAGAAATATAAGCCTCTTTCTTTTTCTGATAGGTAAGATATATTTTTCTAGATTATACTCCCTCGTATTCTTTGGTCAGAAAAAAAGAGATTTATATCAAACAAAGTCTTTCTTACGTAACATAGATTTCATGAAAAATGTACGATTACAAATAACTGATTATATAAATTCTTTTCAAATTACATGCCAAAAGAGCAACAGCAATCAAAATAATAAATCACAGAAAAAAAAACCACGTACTTGTAAAGACGCGCGCGCGTTTCTGAGGGTGAAAGTGCAGGTGAAAATCTGAGTACGCGTTCGCTGTTTGACGGAATGTTATTGCGGCCATAATCGCAGGCGCCAACAGGTGCGAGCCCGCACAAGCCTATATGGAATACATGTGTGTGCTTGCAGTAGTACGTTTGTGAGTATACCTATATTATCGCCATAGGGCAATAAAGACCCCCATCCCTATAATCTGTGGCGGAAACAATAACTAAACAGGCAGGCGAGCCAGCCAACCGGCACTGATCCAGTACCAGTCGTTCATAACGCTAATGGCTACGAGACTGTCAATATTTTGACACTTTGCCTTTATACGTGATCGCTTAACCTTCTATACTTTCAAACTAACAGTTTGCTTTAGTCGTCAGCCAAAATTCTTAAGCTTAAGAATCTCGAGATTAGCAACAAGAAAGAAAATTGCATTACTGCAAACATGACGAAGTCAAACTTTTGTTAGCACATTTAATATTTATTTAATATTTGAATGACTGTTGACATATAATCGCTTCTTTTGAATTTATACGGTACGTGACATGTCTTATTTCTATTGTAACATGGTTGCGTTTTACATTTTTTAATTTTTCACAACATTCTCTAACTTTTACTTTGTCAATCAATATTGTGATACATTTGCCTGTATAATTTTCTTTCTCATACGGCGTATACAACCAAATATTTTTCATGTATATTACAGCTTTGGCTGATGATGATCGCAATAAAAACGATCGAAATGTTCCAAGCAATCAATTGATTTCAATCATTATTTCAACAACCATCACCACCAGTGGACTACAGGTTTCAAGGTCTCCAATTAATATTTTTAATATTTAATATTTATTTATGTTTTATTCTCATCTTGACTTATCCACATCGTGTGCATTTGTACTCATGATAGCTCTATGTACATGCACTTGTTGAAAAACATCTGGACTAAACACACAGAATCGCATACAGTATACACATGTACATCATGTGAAAGATATATGTTTACTGCGTGATACAGAGAAAGAAATTTTCAACGTATCTTCCAGCTCGATCTACTTTCTTATCACAGGAAAATTGTCCTGCCCGCTCTGTCGCAGATCCCTCCCGTTTCTTTAGCCTTCAGAAGAGGAGAAGAGAAAGAGGGAGGAAGACACCGGGAAAGAGAGAGAGAGAAGAGTGACGAGAGGGAGAGAGAATGTTCGCTCCTCTAAGAAGCAGTCGTACATTACTGGCCGCGAAAAAAAGACCATCCACAGGACGTTTAATTTCCAAAGCCCTTCCGCCAGCTCCATTCACCGTGTCTCTGAATCCACGAGCATGGCACAAATTCCGTCATTCAGAACCCAAACCCTCTCGCCGCTCTCTGTGGCTCTCTCAGTAGACTTACGACTGCGAGGCACGACGAAAAGCGCCGTCATGTGCAATCTTCCCTACGATACCTTTGACCCTCCGACATACGGAATGGCAGCAGTAAAAAGAGTTCGTTCTGATACACGGTGCGTCTTTACGACCCCGTCATGTAATTATAAAAACTAGTTTTTTTTTTTTTTTTTTTTTTTTTTTTTTTTTTTTTTTTTTTTTTTTTGTTCAAATGTGTGCTTGCGTCAAGAAGAATGCACATCAGATATGCGAACAAAAAGTTTTCTGTATTATTGGTACATGCATTAAAACGACATTATCTATGCATTCCCCAAGTTAATGTTGACGTTAGATATCAGCCGATGTTGTAAAGCATATTTACTTTCTGCGCCATTAAACGCCACGATTTTTACCGCAAGCAATCATGCGAGTTTTGAAAATCGTCGGGTTAACCTAACGGCGCTATAAAATCTGGATTCTGGCGGCACGCGCACTCATCCCCGTCGCCACCCGCTCTGCGGAGTAACCCTCCACGAGTCTCCACACTACCACGATAACCTAGCGACACTTCTTCCGCTACGTATATCCTCATTTGTCCGCCGTGTTTTACAACTCGACTCTCGCTTCACGACCGCTAAACGTGACGAATGCCTAGATCCACATACTCCTACAAATCATGAGTTCGCAATCCGCACATGTGTATACACTGCACATGTGCACTCGTTTTATCTAGTGGTATATAATATTACGGTCACTATATTAATTACATGTAATACTATAGTTACCACAGTAATATCTGTTGGTTTAAAAAAGTTGTTTTGATCATAATGTATTTTTAATTATAATATATTTTTAACGATTATTTTATATAAACCGCGCAATGCTGTTTTAAAAAATTAAGAAATTCTCGTAACGATATTTTTTATAAAAGAAAAGAGATACGAGGTTTTGAGTGGTTTAGCGCGAGACGGAAGGACCGAAGAAAGGGTCTTTCTTTAAACGCTACCGGAACTGTTTCTTGTTTACAACGAGAAACAAAGTTTACGCGGTTGGAATTAATCTTCGAGCGAGGCGTTCGTGGGGTCTCCAAATGGCGTCAGGATCAGTAAGATCCCTAATGAATCTAGGCAAAGGACCCTCGAGAGTCAGGGATCTTGACTTTTGAGAGGGCGAAGCCAACTTCGGCTCGGATGTTGGTCTCGCGGTAGCCAAGACTTGGTCTCGAGTTTCCAACGAGCCAAGGAGAACCCTCCGTTGTTCCGTGAACTTTCAAATACTCGCGTTTATACTCACGCATCCAACTGCGAGGAGACTTGCAAGAATTCTTCGCCATTACGCAGCATAAACGCAGAGCGATTTAATTTTCTATGATTTAGCGTTCGTCATTAATTCAATTCTGTTTTCGGTTTTTATCTAATTCGAATATTTAGGATGTAGAAACTTCGCGTAATTAAATTTTGATACTTTTCGTTTGTCGTGCAACACGTGCTAATTTATAATTACAAGTTTCAGCGTAGAATGCAGTTCACAATGCTTTCGCACGTCCGTATTCAACGTAATTATAGTCATACTTGTTGACCGCGTCCATTTCCACCATGATGGTTACGAGTTGGTTGCATTATGGTTGACCGAACGATTTGATGTTGCGACCGCAAATGTAACCGCGGACCGATGTTAATATCCCACTTGGTTTTGTATAGTTACCGGTATCTGCGTAACTAGTCGTGAGCTCATCTTTCAAATGCACCGATTGCATTCTTTTTGGAGAAATATCAACTTTTATAAATCTAACAGAAATCGATATTATCAATATTGTTATACACCGGTAATATGATAATACAAGTACATCACATTACAATTTCGAATATAAAGAGAATCAAGAGCAATCGAATGTCTCCTATAAATAAATGAGGTTATATCAGAGATGACAAAGTGTGCGGGTGGCGATCAAACGCACACACGAGTGTTTCTCATACATAAATAAATGGTGCCGGAGCATGGAATTATCGGTTCCGAGCTGCCACCGCCAACATCGTAGGCAGATAGCGTGTATTCCACGGACACCGTTCGCGAGGGTCTTCATCTTTCCCTCCCCCCCTCCTCCCCCCATTTCGCCGCCCACTCTCGCGAAGACATGCCCAGGTATACGTCGAAGTAGTAACGAGGGGAGTGAAGATGGGAGTTAGAGACAGAGAAAGAGTATTAAGTTCTTTGGACACACGGGCACGGCGCGCATACGCAACCCATGGTATCAGGTATAGCGCAGTGGCAAGCCAGCGTGTTGGCGATAAATCATGGGTTACCACATTGTAGCCCAGTAAATCATCGGACGCGGGGAACGCGAGAGCTTCCCAGCGTGAAATGAAACGAATTCATCTCTGTCATCCCCCACCACGGTGTGCACCCATCCGCCTCTCTTTTCATTCCCTTTCCCTCTCTCGCGCATCCACTGTCGCTCTTTCTTCCGCTTCCTCCCTCCAGCTTACCCTTCTCTGCACCTCATCTACCACCATCCCTCAATTCGCCGCTCGCCCCTCTCGTCTCACCCAGCGCCCCTCCTTCCCGCGTGCGTCCGCGTGTTTTCTATCCTCTGCACGCAACTGGATAGGGTGGATAGTTATATATAATTCTTGGTCCCACCCATCTACCCCCATTCACAGTCTTTTCGAAAAGAATCATCAGAAATTCTTCACGCACACGAATTTTTCTCGGCCGCTTTATGACGTTCATTCCGATTGCCCTTTCGCCAATGATGTTCAAGTCTTATATTTCTTTTTTCTTAATGTGTATTGTGCACGCGTAACAATGCACAAAAATAGGTGTAAAATGTTTATTTTTGTGCAAATAAATCTTCATTCCACTTGTGACGATTTCCCGTATTTTATACTAAACATAAGTTTTTTTATTTCATACTGGCTTGCTTTTAAAGCAAGTCCTAAAGCTTTTCTCTCTTTCTCTCTCTTTCTCTCTCTCTCTCTCTCTCTCTCTCTCTCTCTCTCGTGATGTTAAGTCGTAGCTTTGCGAGTAGGCGCCCCTTACCGAGACTCACGTCGGCACCGCAATATTTATCGTAATTTGATACAAGCGGACCACGAACAAAAAATTGCTGCGAGCTGTGGAGTGGGAGGTCAGAAAGATGAGGTAAGGGTGGGACGAGAGGTGGTAGACCCATACATTGCGAGCAACTCAGACGCAGCCGCGCCTCCGCCTTTCTCACAGCCTCCCGGCAGCCCCTATCGCCCGATACCGCTTATTTCTCCTACCACCCCGCGCGTATCGGAACTCTTCACCACCCTTCTCATTTGTGTCATAGATTTTCCCGAACATCGATCATATTGAACGTAAACAATTTTGTGACATAGAGTCATTGTTATAATCTAACATAAATAAAGAATTATATAAATAAAGAGTTCTAAGGCTCGTTGAAAATTCAACAAAGTATATATGTATATGGTATTTACGAGCCGTTCGCAGGATGTTTATGCGGAAATATGCGTGTATATATATGTATATGAATACATATATATACCTGTTCACAAGTAAATTTTTACAAGTGAGTTTTTGAATTGAGATTTCAATTCTTAAATTCATATAAGA